>JAABNY020000045.1:4850299-4872888 GCA_015164015.2 Brevimyrus niger | reverse complement strand
GTGGTAACGCTGTCCCGGCCAACCACTTCATACGGAAACGACACCATCACAGGACCGTGGTAACGCTGTCCCGGCCAACCACTTCATACGGAAACGACACCATCACAGGACCGTGGTAACGCTGTCCCGGCCAACCACTTCATACGGAAACGACACCATCACAGGACCGTGGTAACGCTGTCCCGGCCAACCACTTCATACGGAAACGACACCATCACAGGACCGTGGTAACGCTGTCCCGGCCAGTCACCTCATACAGAAACGACACCATCAGAGGACCGCGGTAACACTGTCCCGGCCAAACGGCCTGTGCTAAAATAACCCTGCAAACCGGTTTGTGGGTGTAATATTCATAGACAGAAGAGAAAAGCCATATCCCAGGCTCTCACTGGAAGAACCAACATCAACACAACCTCTGCTGACTGATGTCCAGCACAACTTCATAATTTGGAAGGGAGAAATGTGTCAGTATCTAAATGGTGAAGCTTTAGCCTGTAGCAGTTTCCACAGCACAGCCACTCTTTCCAGGAATGCTGTCATCAACAGCGATTCTCGCCACCTACACAGCACATCATTAAACAACATCCTGGGGCAGAGAACAAAGTATCCAGTGTACCAAACACAATGACGGAGCATTTGGTGCTGAAGATACACCACCAGGTGATACACAGGGTACAGCAGATTGTTTGGGTCACAGCTCTGAGACTCTCTCATGAATCATATCTGATGTGGGGAGAGACCAGCAGATTGGGATTGAGGGAGAGTGGGATCAGGAGATAGAGAGGGTAATTGGGAGACAGAGAGTGTGAAAGAAAGTAACCAGAAGGCCGCATTAAAGTCACTCGGCAATATAAATCTGTTGCGTCGATAAAGCCAAATGAAACTGAAAATAAAGTGAAACTGATCAGAACCCCTGAGGAAGAGGGTGACAGGAAGCTGTGTACAAACGATGAGTTTAGAGAATGAAAAAAGGGAGAAGGACATAGACAAGGAACGGCTGCTGAAATAGGCCACAGCACATGGGACATGCCATGTCCCAGATCAGTCATTCACCTCAGGAGGAGGGGAAGGATAGAGAATGGGAGTGAGGGGCTGAAAATATGAGGGGTGGGGCCTGGAGAACGAACGAGCAACGGGGTAATGGTCAAACCACGCCATCAAACAGGAGGCTCGGCAAATAGGGACACCCACGTCAGTGAGTGATACCCTACAGACAGAGATTTCCCAGCAAGTCTAATTTCAGCTGAAAACACTCACTCAGATTCAGCTGGCAGTTACGGCGTCTTACGTAAGTGGCGCTTGCATGTGCAGCCAAAGGAATTCATTTGTCAAAATGTGTTAAAATTAACCTGTTGCACAAAAAAAATACATTATATCACCAGTTCATCACTCCAAGGAAGGGATAACAGGTGATTAAGATGACTGGAGCACAGTGCAGAATGGAAGCTGTGGCGAGGCACGGTACACAGACCCTCAACCAGTTAGGATGGACTGGGAGAGTCATAAGTACTGCAAGAATAAAAAGGACAGGGGCAAGGGCCGTGCAGGCATGGGGGGTGTCAGATACAGGAATGCTGCTCCTATTCGTTCAGCTCTGACTGCTTCACTGCCCTTGCATTCTCAAAGGATGGATGGATGGCCTCTTCACCTGTTTCTTCAACCTTTTCCCTCTCTATCAGCAGACAGGAGGTATAAATAAAAGCAACCACCACCACTATGACCTCCCGTCCCTGTACCAGCCAGATTCAGACAGCAAGCGCCCGTCCTGGCCAAGGGGAGACCAGCAGAGGACATGTGATGGACAGGCGGGCATCACTTACAGACACAGACATAATGGATGGGCTACTTTGGGCAGTCTGCAAGAAGCACATGGCCTGATTAGTGCCGCTTTGCAGTGCCCGCCTGCCCACGTGCTGCTCTGTGTGTCCATGTCAGTGGGAAGCAGTCCTGGCCCCAGTAGCTGCTCAGGTCTTTTAGTGAACACTTCTTCTGCGAAGGGACCCCCTTTAACGAAAAGGCCCTCTTTAGTGAAAAGCCCTCCATGAGTGAGCAACCCACTTTAGCAAAAAGGCCCCCTTTAGGGAACAGCCCACTTTAGCAAAAAGGCCCCCCTTCGGCGAACAGCTTCCTTTAGCAAACAACCTGCTTTAGCAAAAAAGGCCCCTTCAGCGAATAGCCCACTTTAGCGAATGGCCACCTTTAGCGAACAGCCCGCTTCAGCAAAAAGACCCCCTTTAGCGAACAGCCCGCTTTAGCAAAAAGACCCCCTTTAGCGAACAGCCCGCTTTAGCAAAAAGACCCCCTTTAGCGAACAGCCCGCTTTAGCAAAAAGACCCCCTTTAGCGAACAGCCCGCTTTAGCAAGCAGTCTGTTTAGCAAACGGCCCAATTTAGCGAACGGCCCACTTTAGTGAACGGCCCACTTTAGATAACGGCCCACTTTAGCTAACGGTCCCCTTTAGTGTATGACTGACTCCCTTTAGCGAACGAATCCCATTAGTGAATGTCCCTCTTTTGCCAGCGGTTCCCTTCAGAGAATGGCACGCTTTAGCAAACGGCTCCCTCTGCTGTCCCATGTGTCTCTGCTTGTCCCTCACACTCTCTGTCTTCATCCAGTATCTTCAGAAACCCCGAAGCCACGCTGCCGTCCACTCATCCCCGCATCTGTCCCTGGCCACTCACTTGTCGTTTCTCTGAGTATTCACAGAGACATGCGTTGCTCTGTCTCGCTCCCAAACACCCTGCCCCGCATCGGCTCGCGACCGGGCACATGCAAATGAACGTTGCAGCTTCTCCACCTCTGTGGTTCCCCCTCTCCCCGTTTACAGTGGGTTTCCCCCACCCACCTTTCCTGCTCTTCCTCCACTCCTCCATCTCCCTACACAAAGCTTCCTCCTCCTTCACTTGCCCATCCAGCCACCCATCCATCATTTCTTCTCTTTCAGCCATAAGCAAAGCAAAGGTTACGTCTCTTACTGTGTACACTCTTCTTCTTCTGTTTGCCCTCTTTCTGCTCGCAGATCCTTCTTCCCTTTAATAGAGGGACACAGAAGGGAGAGAATGCCCAGCCACTGCCAGTTGCAAAAATGAGAGAGGGGGAAAGAAGAGGCAGTTCAAAAACCTGATCAAAGACAAAACGCTACAATCATTTTGCACATATTTCTGCCTGTCATAGGGTATCCTTGGCTCTGTCTTCCAGTAACATCAGTAGTAACAGTTCTTTTTCCCCGCTCTGACCATCAGTCTTTCTCTCCTCCTCTCTCCCTCCCTCCCTCTCTCTCTCCCTCGCCGCCTCTCCACAGCAGCATGTTGAAACAGCCTCGGTGTCTCTCTCTTTGCGCTGGTTGGACCGCCAGTCTGCTGCTCTCTCCTCCCCCTTTCTCTCTCTCCCATTCTCAGCGGTGATGCCCCTCCCCCTACTTTGCTACCCCCCCCCACCTCTCTTTCTCTCCATCAGCTTCAGATGCAGGCCATGCTATTCCCTTCCTCGCTGCTCCTCTTTGATGGTGAGCTGAGTTGTAGACTTAGCAGAGATGAGAGTCTGTTTCTGGCAGAGTTTGACTGAAGATGGAGGGTGACGGGAGATTAGAGGCACAGAGCTGCACGCGAGCTGCAGCCTGATGCAGAGACAGTGCCAGACAGACAAAACAGCTGTACACAGAGCTAGTATGTCTACCCTGTATTCACATACAGCACTCACTCATCTTATTTTAGTCTGTAATTGTCAGTTATTGTAGAAGAAGCTTCTCCACACGTAAGTTACCATCAAACACAGAGCACAGGCTACATGATGCATAGCATGTATACCACCTGCAAAAGCCAGGTCGTCTTGTCAGAACACGCAGCCAAATGGGGGCAAGATGGCGGCTCCGAAGCTTGGGTAAGTGGAGGCCCAACTGGACAGCTAGAATCGCTCCACGTAAGGCAGAGCTGCATCACTTGTGGAAACAAGACCTTCAAACCATAAGCAGGGAAAAAGTTCTGGCTGTTTCCACAGCCTCGGCCCCTCCTGAGCATTCGATGCCATCATCTCACCGAGAAGCACCAGCTGTGGTTACTGTCATGGCACAAGGGAACCAAGATTCCTGCACTACCTTCCACAACAAACACACATCAGTACTGTTAATGAGAAGCTGGTATATATTACATTTTACTTGAGTTCTGTATATCCATCCATCTTCCAATTGCATATCCTATTAGCTAACGCAGCACTAAAAAGGTGTATAGCCAGAACAGGATGCCAGTCCATCACTGGGCACTCTTATTCTCCATGTCAGTGGTCTACAGAAAGGGTGTCAAATTCCAGTGCTGGGGGGGGCTGGATCCCTGTGTAGCTTAGTTCTTTCTCTGTTGCACCACAAATGATTCAGTGTGATGATGATGTGTGATAATTAGCACAAAGAGTTGCAAAGAGTTGAATCGGGTGTTAAATGAGAGGAATCCCAAAAATGTGCAGGGCTCCGGCCCTCCAGGACTAGGGCTTGACAACCCTGCTCTGCAGAAAGAAACTAGAGTTTGTGCAACAGTAGGAGAACATACAAACCACAGATGTGAGGCAGGCATGCTCCTGAGAATGTACTTCATCGGTTCAGTTTGGAAGACAAATGAATGTGTGTATGCCAACAGCTCAACAGAGGGACATCAATGACATGCCTGCATTCCCCACAATACAGGTGAGGAGAAATGTTTGGTGGAAGGATGGAACATAAAAAAGCATGTGCAAGCATATGCATTATATACAGTCATGCGCTGCATAACAACGTCAGATATGCAGCAGTGGCCCATGTATTTTTAATGAAGCTGAAAACTTTCTGTCACCTAGTGACGTTGCACAATGCATTACTCACGTTTGGAGTGATATTGGTGTAAACACCAACTGCGTTGCCAGTCCTATAAAAGTGTAGCACATACAATTATCTACAGTACATAATACTAGATAATGATAATGACTGTTACTGGTTTATGCATTTACTATACCATACTTTTTACTGTTATTCAGGCTACACTATTTACCCTAGGTGTGTAGTAGGCTGCACCATCTAGGTTTGTGTAAGTACCTCTATGGTAAATCAGCTAACGATGCATTTCTCAGAAGGTATCCCCGTCGTTAAGCGACATGATTGTAAATATCATTTAGCTGTACATGCAATTTACTCTTAAACAGAGAATAATAAATGTAACACATAAAACACTCCAACTTAATTGCTCTGCTTCCTAATTTGTGTTACCTTTTTAATGTACTTTTCAAAGAAAACACAGAATAACACTTTCTGTTGAACGGTAATGTCCTTGCACTTTATGTCAGACTTCCAAACTGTCAAAACTGAATGTAACCCCAGACAAGTGGGTTTCTGGTCCAAAGCTGAAAATATTTTCTGCAGTTATTCCACCCAAATTACATTAAAATGAAATGTTCTGTGAATGGGTTTCATGGTTACTGAATGAACAAATAATTGAAATACAAAAGTGCCCTGTGTATAATAACGTATGGCTAATGGCTTCAGTAGTATCACCAAAAGAGAGACAGTGCACTTTAATCATACAAAACGTAAAGATATGGTCATTAGGATTCAACGCCACCAAAAAGTAATCTACAAAGAAATGAAGTTTGACTAAAAGCAGACTTTCTCAAACGTCAATTACTTACGTGCATTGACATTTACTGAAATGTTAATTCTTCTGAGCATTAGAGTAAAAACAACACTGACTCCCCTTTATCACAGCATTACTTCAAAGATTTTCTATTTATAAAATCATATATTTCTCAATAGGAATATTTCAGCCTACAGATTCAGGGGGCATGTACATAGTGATCACCAGCATGCCATTATAGTTTCAGGAGGCGTGTGCACCGTCATCACCTGCATATCACTATAGCTTCAGGAGGCGTGTGCACCGTCATCACCCGCATATCACTATAGCTTCAGGAGGCGTGTGCACCGTCATCACCTGCATATCACTATAGCTTCAGGAGGCGTGTGCACCGTCATCACCTGCATATCACTATAGCTTCAGGAGGCGTGTGCACCGTGATCACCCATAAGTCATAGGTCAGACTCCAGTAGAAAACCTGCAGGCATGGTAAGGGTGAGTGGTGGAGATGTGCTCAAAGCCGGGGCCCTTTGCAGGGGATGGACTGCTGTCACCAAGCATGCACTGTAACACACATACAGGTACTGAATCTCCCTACATGTGCTGTGTGTATCAGCAACACTCAAATTAAAATCTTTGGATCAAATTGGTGAAGACCGTATTTTGGTCCTTTTGAGCAGCAGTTGGCGCTCTTGTGCCATCTTACTCTCCTTTTCCTCTTTTGCCGGTGTCCTCATTATGAAAAAAGCTGTTCTACTTGCCTTCAGAGTTAACCCCTCACTTGTGCCAAAGGAAGCAAAAGTGGGTCATGAAAAGGGAGGGGGGAGGAGGTGGGGGAGGGATGGAAGATGTGTCACCATATCTGACAAAAGAGGAGTCAAGCAGTGTAGATATGGAGGTCAAAAAAGTTTGGAGTTAGACAGCTAAAGTCACAAAAACCAGGGGTGGGCGTTAAGTGCACATCCATACATGAGTAAACAAACTTTTTAGAAACATCTTTAATTTTTATTATGACTTAATATCATTTCACAACATAATATTAAAAGATTTTTTTCTCTGTAAAAAATCCAGTTTCCATTTTAAAAAAGATCTTTATATACACAAGGGAACTTCTACCAGAAATAGTATGAGAAAACCTCCATAGTGACTTTACTCACATTAACAAACAGACAATCAGTGATATATTAATGTTATATATTAAAGCACCGTTTATTAAAAAGAGACATATTGAAATGAATGGGCCGTTCCTGTTCTGCCTAGCTTACCACATACATGTGAGATCTGGACCATGCTGGCCTGCACCTGGCACCCAGGTGCTCCCCATTTTGGCTCTCTTATTGGCATCGTTGAAGCTTTCATCCCATCAAGTATCAATCAGGTACATATCCAGGTATTTGGGGAAAAAAAACACAAAAAAAGCACACAGATCCACATATAACAGAGCCTCAGGTGAACAACTGTACAGAAAGAGCAGACACTGTGTCACGTTAAGATGATATACATCTGCTGTACCAGCAGGCTTCTGTTCCATGACGCCCCTCCCAAGGAGCTGATACGAATTGAGAACAAACAACATAAGCGATACACCACGGCCCCAGCCACAGAAATAGAACATGTCAAGACACTTAAAACCCTGCTGCCCTTCTCTCACATGTGGAAACACCGTGCTTCAATCTGTGAGTTGTTACATAACCTCATAAAGCAAGCAGTATAGGTTGCAGACAATGAATCCAGTATGACGCCTCTGTGATGCTGTCTCACAATAACACTTCTGAAATCCCCTCCAACTGCTTCAAATATGCAATTTCTCTGGGAACCTTCCTTGGAATCTTAAAGCCTACAAATTTACACAAGGTGTACATTTATATTAGCATCAAGTACTCTTTCAGTTCAGTTTGGAAAGGCAATGCGCAAACAGTGTGCCCTCAAACAAAGAGACAAACATATTGTATAAATGAAAATTGTACAACTAGGCTTAAGATTTCAATACAGTACAAATATTCACTGAATAGCACATCAGCACCCCCATGTGTCTTACATATGCTATTACAAAACCAAGTTAAATAAGAACATTTAGTTTTTTATATTAAAAACACCTTCTTTACCCTTACAAACAAATTTTCCAAGATCACAGAGAAGATCATATACGTTTTGGGAGAATAAAAATGTAAAAAATCCCACCGAATAAACAGCAGCTGCTGTTAACCAGCTTTGCCCTCACCCCAGGTTCTGGTCAAATAGCAAACACAGGAGCCCTGTGTAGCTTCGTTCCTTCCCCCTTCTACCTCAAATTATTCAGCTCAAGTGCTGTGTGGTAACCTGTGAGGTGAACCAGGTGTGTTACATGAGGGTGAACCAGAAACTGCGTAGGGCTCCATGCCTCCAGGACTGGAGTTTGAGACCCCTGACGAAGAGACAGAAACGGGTAATGTACCGCTTTAAAAGTGTCATTTTAAAAAATTCAAATACTATTCCCTAACATTTTCAAAATAGCATGGCTCAGGCAAACTTTGTCAAATGAACCTTGTTAAAGCAACATTAACTCCTAAACCACCTGAAAACAAATATGTGAACTAAGAATTGCAACAGCTCAGCAAAATGTACCACTACATCAGTCAGTATACTGTAGGTCTAGATCCACAGATCCCTCTGTTACAACAAGTCTTAACCTCTTGGGTCTCCTGTCTGGGTGGGGGGGAATCAGGGAGTGTGAAAACGTGGGGAGGGAGCAGGACCCTGAGTGGGGAGGATGGGCTACAGTAGGGCCAGGCTGATGCACACCCTTCCTACCATGCGTGTCCCTCCGCATCGCTTCCTTGCTTCCCACACCAGCAATGTTGCCTACAGAGAAACAAGGTGAATAGTTTGAGGACTTTGGCCCACATGGCTCAAGGACTAGCCTGCCTTGCGTTCCAGAAGGCTCCATCAGGCAGCGGTAGGTGCAATTTGTAGCTGCCGCACCTGGATAGTTGAAATATTCCCTTCCATCCTTGTAACCCAGGGTAACAGTGTGGTCGCCAGTGATGTTGAAAACATATGGAGAAGCCTGACAAAAAGAGCTGGACTGAATCTTACTAACAGGTACCTGTGGTACAGAGTCATGACTGCAAACTATTTGAGGGCTGTTATTCTGGGATGATGTCTGCGGTTGGTCCATAGACACAGACGGACTGTAGGTGAAATGTGAATGTTCAGAGCGCACAAAGGACGGGGCCTTGGAAAAGGGCAGTTGGTGTTTGTCTGAACACGAAGACAGTTCACAAGCAAGACTGACATTTTCAGCATGCAACAGTGTTTGGGATTTGTCCTGGATTGGACTTTGATTATGAGATAAACAGTCATTAGCAAGCGGGCTAGAAGAAATAAAAGACTTATGGAAAGGGGAGAGTGTTTTACCTGATAAATTACAGGAATGACTTGATTTAACAGATAGGGGTTTCTCAAAAATTACTGCATCTTTACTGGATGTCCGATATACTGGCTGACCTTTTTCACTATGAGAGAGAGACTTGCTTGGGAATTTATGGGTCTCAAAATTAACTGATACTTTTCCCATATTAAAATCATATTGTGACAAGCTACCTTGACGACAGGCAACATTAGAAGATGAAACATTGGAACAGGGACGATTTTTTCCTAGATCAAAATATCCTGTTTTTGTGCTTTGCGTCTTAGTATACAGGTCTGCATTTTTTATGGCTGTTCCATTCAGCCAGGAATTTGCACAGAAATTTTGATCCTGCCGACCACAATAACTTTTAACAGCACAGTTTTGGTTATGCAAAACACCTACATTTTTATCATGCACACAGAATACATCCCCCCGGTTCACAGTGTTCATTTGTGAATAAAACATAGAACTATTTGCTGTAGTTAAAGGGTACGACTTCATGGTTTGATTCTGTGTCCCAGAGCTGTACAAGCCAGCTGCAATTTGACTATTATTAAAATATTCTGGTTTGCCTGTAGAATTAGGCGTGCTCAAAGGCGCCAAGGGCTTGTCTTGCACAAATGACTGGACTTTACCACAATCTGAGTGAATGGAATCTCCTCTGGAGTAAAAGTAATCAAGAGGATTGTGTTGAGTAGCCTGACAGAGGGAGTTCGAAGATGTATGCCTAGAACTTGGTGCCGCGTCAAATAATTCTCTGTTGGAGTACTGATTTCTTCCAGCGAAAGGAAGTGACTGCATGCCTGAATCCTGCTTCATGTAAGCCAGTTTATTTCTGTCCAGAGAGCTATTTAACAGGACTGCGTTTTTCTGAGTGACAGATTCAAGAGAAGAAAAAGCAACATTTGAGGTGCTTAGAGATGCTGTATCTTTTGTGGAGCTCAGACCCTCATTCAGAGTGAGAGACTCATTCTTTGAAGAACAGATATCAGAGAAACTTTGAAATTCTCCCCCTGGGCTGAAATGACTTCCAGGACTAGGTGTATCGAGATAAGATGCTTCTGCCTGCCATGTCTCGGATGTGGCCTGTGAGAATGGAGCACTGAAAGACTGGTTGTTTTCTTCCTCCATGGGGCAAAAATCTGTTAAAGAGCTTTGGAGGTGGCTTTGTGGAGGCATCTCATAATATCCGTCTAAGTTTAAAGACTGGAAATCGAGAACATCCTCGCAACAGTGAGTACTACTAGAATCGGCAAGAGGGAGAGAATTCTCTGAAAAGAAAGGTAAATCTTGAGATTTTGGCTGTAGCTGAAATGAGGTAGAATTTGTATCAGTGGGCAAATCATTGTAAGAGGAGCACAAAGGGTTTGCCACCTTCGCCGTCGAGAAAACAGACGTGCTGTTCACATTAAGCATATGGCTATGACAGCCGGTTCTGTTTTGCTCCTCTGTTCTCCTCCACCATTTTCTTGATGGAGGTTTTCTTACTCTGTTCTTGTTTTTTTCAATTACTCTCCTTGGTGATCCTTGCCATTTTCGTCCAGGTTCTTCAATCATGCCATGAGGAGAATGGAGAGAAACAGTTGAGAGGGGGACAGAGGAAAGATCTGCTTTTGCAGACTTCATTAGGACTCTCCTTGGTTTGTTTATAAAGGATGATGAGTCAAGATTTTTAAGTTCATGGTAGTTCACACGTACTGTATATGGTCTCTCTAGCACATCCTGACCAAAGCTTATGCTAGTCCTTGAAACATCACTCTTTTGTTTATGGCCAATAAAGTCCACAGTCCATTCACCTTCAGGTTTTCTTCGTAGCCGTATTCTCAGAGAGTGGTCCTCTTTAGCAATATTCAAAAGACCTTGGTCATCACCCATATCCATTGGTTCCGTCTTACACTTTTTTATTCGTTCTTTACCCTTAATGTCACAGTCTTTGACATGTTCAGACACTTCATTTTCATAAGACCTTCCAATTATTTCTCTGTCTAGAACTTTGATTGTTTTAAATTTATGACTTTTTTTAAGCAGGAGGGATTTTGTTTCCATGTCCTCTGCTTTATCTTTAATTCCCCAACAAACATTTTCCATTCTGTCCACTTGCATTTGTTCCACAGCTACTCTACTAGTGTCAGTTTCAATGTTTTTCTTCTCTTTCACCTTTTCAATATTACACCCTGGCTTGAAAACTGCATTCTGTATTCTAAGGCTTCCCACGTTGCCCCTTTCCATACTCTGTTCCAGTAGTGCTTCTTCCTGTTCTCCCTTGCAGCAAACATTCCTCTCCTTTTCATTATTCAAATCAGAGACACAGTCCAGAAGAGATTTAAAAGGTTCTAGCAGTTCAACTTCTTGTGCTGAGCTTTTATTTCCATCCACATCCCTTTCCAAGTTCCTTGCCATCTCCCATTCTTCACCTTGTTTTCTCTTAAAGCGAAATTTAAAACGTTCTTTCATGCCACATTTGTTTTTTAGGACCTGGTCTGCAGCCTGCTGTTGCATTCCCATATGCTCTTCACGCCACCGTACTTCCTCTCTCAAGTTTACTGTTCTCCCGTCAGTCTCCACAATCTGAGACTCTCCTTCAGGGTTCTCCTCTATAACATCAGTCAGGGAGACCCCAAAACAAGCTGAAGTCCTTTCAGTCCCAGAATCAGCTGCCGATTTGACGTTTTCCTTCTCAGCTCTCTCACTCTCTTGAAGCAGCACCATTCTTTTTGGTATGACCATTTCTTCAGTCTCCATTCTTCCATGCACCATAGCTTCCTGTATTTTTTTCTCAAACCGTCTCTCATGTTCACCTCCTCGATCCCAATCTACCGCTGTTTCCATGTTTCCAAATGCCACCAGGGGTTTTGTTATTTGCCTGTCTGAGTTGATATCTATTTTGCTGCCAACTTTTTTATGTTCTACTCCTTTTGATTTACCCAATTTTGCCCTTCTCTCTCTCCGTTTTTTAAGCAGCCACTCCTTTCTGTGTCGACTTACTCGACATTTTAAATGCTTTACACTAGAATGCAACTTTCCGAAAGCTACACTCTCTTTCAAGGGTCTTAAAATTTTCTTTTTACATCTAATGTCACATGTCACCACTTTAATACCAGTGCCAGAGTCACCATTCAAACAATGATTTTCTGTCATTTCACCATCCTTTAACCTTGAGCTAACTGCTACTTCAGTTTCTTCATTCAATCCCAAGTCACATCTTTGATCTGGAAAATTCTCTGCTCCAAGTCCTGTGAGCTTCATTGACAGAACCTCTAAACCAGCAATATTTAACCCCGGTTCAAACTCGGTATCCAATTCTTTTCGAGGAATCCGTTTCTTTAGGGGGACATTGGCCTGGCCTTGTGTCTGTGGATTTGGATCCAAACAGGGTAGACAATCAGACTTGTGACTAATGGCATGAGGAATAAGTGGCGAAACAGAAGACTGGGGTGGCTTTGGTTCTTCTGCATCATGTGATGGGAGATGCTCAAAAATGTGAAAAACCGGCTGCAGGCTACCTTGGAGCTCAGAGTCTGCCTTGTGAGCCATTGATGACTGGCCCTCTTTTGTTTCATCTGCTGGAGGTGTCTGACTCACGTGTTCCCTAGCTGTCTTAACTTTTACCTTACCCTTTTCCGTTATCAATTCTTCAAGATCTCCCGATTGACTGAGTTGTGGACATCCAGTGTTTTCTAGTTTTCCCCTGATCTTGCTGAAATCTTTCACCACCTTTGCCTTCTCAAACACATCACAAAGAACCACCCTCACTTCCTTAACGCAAAGGTTGTGCCCATTCACAGCTGCCATTTCTCCATTTTTTTCATCTCTGAAATCTAATACAGATCTTAAATTCCCACTTTCTCTATTTTCAAGACTAGTTTCGCCTGCCCTATTGCCCTTGGTTGCCTTTTTATCTGCAGTCTTAAATGTTGCCTTGCAGAATTCCCCTTTCCCATTGTATTGTTCACCCTGTGATAAAACAGCAATTACTTTAGAACCCATTTCACTTTCTATGTTAGTTACATCAGCTGCTCTAAATGACATACCCCTCAACCCTTTCTTACCTTCAAGTCTTCCAAAATCCTTGCCATTCCGTCTCTTAGAGTTCTCCTGTGATCTGGAAACTCTAGTTTTGGATTCCCTGTCTTCTACTCCAGCGCTGCTCCCTTCTATTTTCTCCATAATCCCTTTCCCATCTCCCTCCGCTGCCTTTTCACCAAGCTTGCATATTTCTAGACCGGACAACCTGACCAGATCAACTGTAATGTACCGATTAAATAATGAGAGAAAGGGCTGGTGGCCAACGGGAGAGGATTCACAGTTGTAAGAACTGAAGGAGGAGGGCAAGGAGCAGGGACCACAGAGATGTGGTTCTAGTGTACATGGTCCATTGCTATCCTGTCTCCCCAAGGAGTTATTTGTGACAACTTTACAAAGCTCAGTTCTTTCGCTGCAGTTGTTATTACTGCTGCCGTGTGAGCATCTGGTAGCTTGGACGGTCCTGTCAGTCCCCAGAGTGTGTGCACTTCCACACCTGTTCTTTCTTACATCAGGAGGCTGGCATGTGCCTGCTACTCTTGGTCCACTGCTCTTAGACTGTCCTCCTCCAGTATATGCTGGATTACTGCCACATGCCACACTACCACAGCACCTACTAACAGGTATGGTGGTGCAGTTTGAGCTCCTCATGGTACCTATGGCTGTATCTGTGCCATCCCTGGCTGCTGGGGTGAATTTAGTACCACCACTCCCATTTCCACTCCTGCTGTTGCTGCTACTGTTACTACAACTACATACAATTTTGGGTACAGAGTCAGTTTTACAAACCCTTAATCCAGAACCAGCACTCAAAGGCCTATTTCTTGTCATGTTCCTAGTTCTAGAAGAGACATTTTCTTGCACACAGAGCAGAGAATCTTCCACCATGTCAAAATGTCCCTTGCTAGGGTTCTTCACAGGTACCACAGAAGAGCCAGGGTGGAGGACAACTGCTGGAGGTGATTTGGGAACAGGACAGCTCTTTTTCTTTACGTCGCTTTCGTCGTCCTCTCTGATCGGCGAAACATCACGCTTAATCCCTCTTTCCAGTTCTTCCACTTTTGGCCGTTTCACTAGGCCATCTGAGATGCATGTTGACTGGTCCACTGAGCAGCGACGCAAACACACTCGCAGGTCCTTGAGCATAATATGCGAGACAGAGGGGATGGTAAAGCTGTACTTCTCTGTTCGTCTCCCTTTCTCATCCGTTTTCCATCTGTTCGTTTTAGACAATTTCATTTTCCTGCTGCTTGGGGAAAACGTATTCTTCTTCATCCCCTGAGAAAGGGGGCCCTTGGAAGCACAAGCTTTAAAATAAAGAGATGAATAGTTAGGTAAATAAATACAAATTTATCTGAATTCATACATTTTACATTAAGACCCAAAGGAACTCATTTCTTGAGTGACAATAAGAAATAGCCACATTTAACTGGGAATGGTGTTTCAAGGTTAGACCCGTCTTTTCCTTACTAAAACTGATTTTGTAATATCTTAAACATTCCTGCTTCCTTTATCACACCAAATACTAATAGAACAAAATAAAATATAATTTATTCTACCTTATTTGTAAGGTAGAAAATGGAAGGTACAAGGATTCAGCAGGTAGCACTGTATTATTAGAAATGTATTCCTGAAGGTCTCGAGAATGACCAGCATCCTATTCAGGGTGTCCTGTGTCACGCACCATCACAAAAACCACTTACCCAGTACAGGGTTGTGGATGATCAACAGATACAAGACTGAAGATGTTGTCCACTGCACTTTTCCTGCACGTGAAATCTTTGTTCTAGACAGCCTCACAATGAGACACCTCACAGACATCTTACCCATGCTGCTCAGCGCTAGGGTTGTGCACTGGGTGAAATTTCCCTTCACCCGACTTAGACGAAGGTCGGTCTCCCTTAGGCTGTACTTCTGGCCAGGGGCATCACTGGGATCCGTATGGACCGTCTGCCTTTTTCTCTGCTTAAAGGAGCCCTCACCTCTCCTTAAAGAAAATTAAGTTTGGTTCAGTTTTGCGACAAACATTATGTGATACTGCAATTTTCTTTTACAGATTTCTATTGCAATTTTACCAATTTCTGCTGTTCTATTAACAGCAAACTTAACCTAAACTAGGAAAAAAGTGCGTATAGACAACAAAGCCCATAGGACGAGATCAGCAGGAAACAGACCATGCTACCCTCTGCTTTCTTGATGCTGTGCCCTCTCACCTCTCACACGTGCAGCATTCACACATCTCGTTATCTTCACCGAAAAAGCTGTCACCATAGTAACAAGTGATCTCTTCCCCAGGAGAAATGGGCCGGACAACTTTCACACATGCGCCATACTTGTCACCTGGGACAAACTGAGGAAAACAGAAAACGTACTGAGAAAAAGGGAGAGAGGGGCAGACATTAGCCAACAAGATTTACAGGAGTGATATTGCAAAATGGCATACTTCAGGGACTCTTAGAAAGATAGTCCTGCTCTTCAGACTGCATGCAGAAGCTAATGAAAAAGAAGCCTTTTTCCAATCCTGTCCTCCGTCCTGATAATGTAGTGCAAGCTGAATCCTTGGCTTCCTTTAAATCAGAGCTAGATAAGATTTTAACAACTGTGAGCTATTAGTCAAGTTCTCCCCAAGCGAACTTGATGGGCCAAATGGCCTCCTCTCATTTGTATAGTTCTTATGTTCAATAAGGAACTACAGGCACTCAGTATGTTACCATGCACAGCTACTACTACGGTTATAGCTCGATTGCGCCATTTAATTGGACTACTGTCCTTGTCCCAGTATACATGTTCGAGAGGGGAATCGAAGTATTGAATAAATTATGCCCGACTCTGCTACAATAGATGGCGATAAAGATCCTTTCGGCCGGTTACTATTGGGCTTTTCCCCAGTTGACCTATTACGTCACAGACGTTAAAAAAAAAATAAATAGTAGTGGGTGTGTGGACAAATGAAATGACAAGCTCTAATTGCAATCTGGTCAGAAGAACAGATGCAGTGAGATCACGATATCGGATATTTTTTCCAATACTGCAATGTGATTTTGTTGCAATAAATATTGGGGTATTTACGAGACAAAAAAAAGTGTTCAACATAAAATTCCTCACGAGCCTGTCTAGGAGTGAATTAAACAGCAAGGATGAAAACGATTGTCTCGGAGAATGTATGCAGCGCTCATGCACAAGCAGCAGAGAAAGTTTAAACTGATTTTTTAAACATATACTAGATAATCTTGAAAATGAGCAATTATTCAAATTCCAAAACTTGCTGTGTGTTTTTTCCTATAACATTGTAAAAATGTTTCAGCAAGACTTAAACTTTCCTGTGATTTAACAATCCTACCAAAGAAAACACAAGAAAAACAGGAAAGACCCTGCTGACAAGGTTCTTACCTTACAGTTGGGTCTGCAGTCTTCACACCACAGAGAGATAAATTAGTGGTTAAAAAGAGTATGTTCACCATATTAGCTTTAAAACAACAAGCAGCACTTAAATAAATACTATGAAAGAACGCAAAGACGCACAGATCACTAACATGACATGGCTTACTTCACATATTAACTTCAGACTGGAGAAAGTGACCTGCACCTCTGAACATGACAAATTAATCACTACAGTATAATCTTGGATTGCGAGCATAATTCATTCCGGAAACGCGCTCATATATCAAAGGCAAACATATATCAAAGCAAAATTTTCCCATTAGAAATAATGGAAAGTCCTTATGATTCGTTCCACAACCCGAAAATATTCATATAAAAATTATTATTACAAAACAAAGTCAAATAAAAAATTAACCTGCACTTTGCCTTTGAAAAGAATCATGGATAGTGTGAGGGAGAGAGGAGGAGGGCGATATTGTAGGACGACTTTCACTATAACTATTGGAGTCACTGCTGTTGGCTCACTGGAATCTTTCTTTTTGTGCGACTAACAAGGAACCTATCCAATGACAGCCGTTTTTTTGCCTCCTTTTCAATTTCGTGGAAATGTGGATTTCCGTCGTTAAACAGATTCATCACTCGCACTGCTACACCCTTATCTGGGTGCTGCGTTCTACTAGATTTTGACTATACGAGTGAGGCACGCCGACAGACTGACCATGGAAAACAATTACCCGTAATCCCACAGTGAAAGACAGAAGAACCATCTGCTTGAACTCACTAAAACTCAAATTTCTTGAAAGTCGAACAAACCAGTTTGCCCTGGATCTCGAATGAATATCAGATGTCGAACCGTGAACGCTGACCTAATATAAATTGTACGCGCCAGGAAACGAGTCATACTACATTGCAATTCTTACTTGAATGCCTTCTTCACAGATTGGACGATTAACCAAATAAAGCAGCACAACATTACAGTAACAATAAATAAACCACTAACTTACAAGTACTATTAGAGCATTTATGTCATTTATTTAAACTTTATTTTACCAGGTAAATTAACTGAAACCCAGTTCTCACTGTCTAACGTGATATTTGGGGGAAATAGCAGATTACGCATCGAAACTGCCTGGGATACAAATGTCATGCGTGTAACTAAACTCTTCAGCCAATAAGGGCAAAGGTGTGCCGTCACAGAGGAGGTTCCAGTTTGTGTAGCCGGGTGAGGGGTCACAATGTATCTAACCGTAATGTATTGCGTCAGGATCAGAATGAGTTGCTTTAAGCCTGCGCTGTAAGCAAGTCGAATGCACCCAATGACCGGACTGGGGAAACAAACTGAAATGTGGACTTAATACAGAGGACTAATGACAACAACCAGAAACAGCTGATCACATGGGGATCCCACACTAAGTTAACGAGGGGGCGTAACACACGGAAGGAGCGGATGATCAGGGCAGGACAGGGATAAGAATGTTGGGATAAGATCTTTATCATTTTGAAAGCCATTAAGAAAAAAACGCCCGTCTTGTTTTTATCCTGTTCATTTTGTGTTTAAATGCTAAAACAAAACAAAACAAACAAACAAAAAAGAAAAACATACAGGTGTAATTTTGGGGGACCGGGAACCAATTAATTGGTTTTCCATTATTTCTTAATCAGAACTCGAACTTTTTAGGATTCGACCCAGAATCCAAAACGGATTAAGTTTGAGAACCCAGGTACCACTGTACATGGTACTCGACAAACAAGCAAGATCGTGCAATACGAGTTGAAGTTTATTAAAAAAAAATTCCAGGCCTTTAAAACAATCGCAAACCAAGTTACTCGCAATCCGAGGTTTGACCGTATTTTATAATCTTACCTTATTAGACAAACTAAGGTAACTAACACTATTATACTAATATGATTAACCACATGCCCAACTTAATATTAATATAAATGTAAGTGCTTCATGGTTAACTGATGTACAACAGAAGGTTTTACTAAACCATAGTGAAGAGAAAGCAGAAGGGAGTGAGAAGAGCCTGACCGTGATTGATGAAAGCAGCAGGGCCCAGCCACAACTGAGCACAGCGCTTGCGGGTGGAGTACATCACACTGAAATCATTTACGCCAGCTTGGAGAACTGCACTATCAGCTGCACTCAGCTCTGCAATACATCCCTGCAAGACCTCCACGCGTTCACCCACCAACCTGCAGAAGACATGTGACCGTGAGGTGCTAGCATGCAGGCACACAGACAAGCACGCCAAGGCCCCTGACTCACCAATGTCGTGTTGAAGTGATCTTGGCTCCATTGGTTTCTGATGAGTAACGGTCACATGATTCAATTTGAACACCACTGTCCATCAGGAAGGCACTGAGATAGCGGTACACCTGAGAAAGGAAGGAGCTTCGATTCAGTAGAGAGAACACACTGCTACTTGTATAAACCTGGTACGTAGTGGTCACTAGTCAGTGAGAGAATTGCAGATTGGACACATTGCCCGTCTGCTCAATGTGAGAGAGACGCTCACATGCTGTCTCAGCAGCTCCTGCCGGTGAGAGCCCAGCTCCGCAAAGTAGCCCCAGGCCCAGTCCCCCACCGTCAGTGCCTCAAAGGTCGCCTGGAAGTCATGTGTCCGTCGGAAGCGCTGCAACGTCTCCCTGAGGTAACCCCAGCGACGGATTTCTGGTGGAGGACTGCAAGAGAAATTCAAAAGAATCAAAACCTGCTCATACTTCACGCCTTATCAAGCACAGGTAGATATACACAATAACTAAAGAGCAGCTTTCGGGTGCTAATCTAAACTTCTACATGTTACACAGAAAAGTGACGATTCTGTACCTGATATTCATCTTGTGGGTGCTGAAGCCCAGCAGTGGGTCCAACACGAGGCTGGTGGCCAGGTCATCGATCTCACACAGCTCTCTGACACTCATTCTACTACACCCCTCCATCTCCACCCTCCGTCCACATACTGCAAGGCAACATAAAAAAAAAAAAAAAAAAATCAGTCAACGTGCCATTCCTAATCCAGGTCTGCGTTATGTCAGTCAGTATTTCTGTCCACAAGGCATGTTTCCACTGAAACCCAGGAGAAATGTCATGCCATCTTAAAATAGCATAGTGCAACTAATAACAAAAGACATGCATAATATTACTGACAGTTGCCGTAAAACATTCAGAGCAGCAAGAGTCCTCTTTTAGAGTTTAAGAGATCAAATATACCTGTTACTTAATATACACTAATACAGGTGCTATTCCGCCAATGACCCACCATATTTGCTAGCTTGAATTTGATTGACCTAGTAATTATTCTTATGAGAATGCAATTTACGTCACTGTTCATTTCCAGAAAATGAGCAACTAAACCTCAAGTATGTTCCCTTCACAAATAATGCGACTGTCTGCTTAAATTGAACAAGTAGCCGTGTTGTGCAGGAAAATCACAGATGCCCAACAGCATCGCGCGTGTTCAAATTTTGTCATACAAACGCCCGCCGTCCCTGTCTGTCTCTCACAGTCCCGCTAGGCTCTACCCGGCCCGGGTCTGTACCGCGCAGGGAGGGGAGCGTGTTTGTGTGACCAAAACGACACTCAAGCGCTCAGATCACTCCATGCATCAGCTGAATCTCAGCTGGTGCTGAGGTCGCTCAGTGGGGTCACAGATGTTAACACTTCGTGGTGGAAAATTAGCATCGTTTCTGTCAAAATACCTAAACCAGGAAAAATACGGCGGACGAAGACGTTTTTCGGGGAAACAGACCGCTGGCTGCGAAAAATAGGAAAGCCGAAAACAGGGCGCAGCTTATGATGAACGGAAAATAAAGCTTCGCGAGCCGACGGAAAAGTGGTGCCCCGGGTGCCGGGGCGGCTCCGCCTTGACGGTTATTCTTTCGAAATTTCTGGGCGACCCGGATCCGCGCGCAGACAGCTGGCGAGCTCGCTGACTAGCTAGCCCCGGACAACCGTATCTGACAGGCCGTGAGGCTTGGGATAAGACCGCAAAATCACAAATCAAGGAGAAAACACAGAACCGCGCTTTGCACCTAACAATCCAGAGCGAAACACATAAAGAATTTCAAAGGCAGTTCGAGTATTTAAATCCAAAAGTTTCATACCCTTGCGCCGTCTAACAGAGTAAGCTTTATTTTTTTATCTTCTCGTTGACGTAATAGCCATCACGCCTGTTCCTGACGTTGATTGGTCAGAATGGACTTCAGTTTGTTTAACATCAATGCTATTGGCTAACCGTTCAAGTTCCCGCCCTAATTCTCGCGCAACAGGGTCGGGTTTTTTTGCGTTGAATTGTGGTTACCTGTACTAAATTGTAACTGCTGCGTTTTAAAGACCAATTCGGATACTTCTAGCACAGCGTGAAGCCTAAATGCAGTTTTGGCTGATTTCCTTCTCACGCTGATTTAGAGCGGTCGCTGGTACAAAAGGCACGAGTAAAACTGTCGGTACATGAGGGAATGCTAATAAGCGCTTGATCTAATATTTATGAAACTAACAGCATGATTCATGACCAGCGTGCTTGCATGTAATTTCAGAAGCACTTTTCTTAACTTAATTGTCCTTTGATTGTATGCGGCCATGTATCACACTCATTACCATAAGAAGTTGTCTTTGTTTACATCATTATGAATGAATGATGCCTATTTCAAATTCCAGTTGCAGTTCACCAACATCGCCTGTAGAGCATACCATACACGGTTCTTTCCTCTGTAATATGTTTTAGTCGTTCTCAATCCCCATCATCTACACAATAAACACTTTCAGTATCTGAAAATGAAACAATTTCAAAGAGATATCTTCAATGCGATTTTATGACATGGGAGCTGGGTAACGGTTTCGTAGTAGGGGTGTTATAGAATTTTGTGCGCGATTAGGTGTTTCATTATCATAGAAATTCTGCGCAAGGTTGCACTATAATACGGTACAGGAACAATGGCGTCTATGTAATTCAGAGGAGCAAACATACGCATGTATTTGCTGCTTTACGGTACATACATTTTATATGTGCGTGTACAAGCTACTTTACGGTAGAGAAAAATATGGTCGCCTCATGTGTCACTATTCGCCGCTGAGCACTGCGTTTCAGTACAGTCTAGAATTTTCCAGATATTGCTATCTTTAAATAGCAGGATCCCGTACAGTCACTGTAGTGTACCTTTATTTACAGGGGCGATTTGTGTGTGGTTGCGCCGTACTTTGGTGAGCAGATTGCGATTGTTGGTTTCTTGTTCATATTTGTACGCTATAGCTGAAGGTTTCTAATGTTTTCTCCGGTTATGTACCACAACGGAAATTTGCAGATGCAGATAATGACTGATAAAAATAATAACGTAGGAGGTGTATCGTTGGGTAGATGTGTGTGCGATGGTGGTTACTGCGACTGCTGACATTATACCCAATAACACACCTTATTTAGTGTGACAGTCTATTTGCTGTTAGTTGGTTAAGTTAGTTGACTTACACTACCACGCCTCCGTACTTAGAGATGTACACTACTGTACAAGTGTAAGGCCACTACTGTGTGGTGTCCATGCTGGCCTGTACTATGCTCCCATAGTATTGGTATCAGGTGCAGTTGTGTCTGGTCAGTGCTGGGCAGCTGAGGGTGTGGGTTGCTGTGGTTCATCGCCTTTTCTCTGCGTGTAGGGGACAATGGCAGAGGGCAGTGGCCAGAGACAGCATCCTCGCAACTTGCAGGGCATCCTGCGCATGGCTGTAGAGGCGGGTTCTGCTTCTGATGGACCTGCCCCCCAGCAGGCCATGTCAGAGGAGGTATGGCACACTGGTGCGGTCATAGTTACAGCCCATCCAAGTTAGCTGGGTTGACTTGCTTCTTGCTGGGTTGGATCTAAGTCTCTTCCCCCCTCTGTCATCTAGAGGAAAGCATGGCTGAGGGAAGCTCTCGCTGACATCAGTAAGGGGCAGCAAGATGAGGTGGAGCAAATGAAGCAGTGTCTGTCTGTCCTGCGGAGAGCCACAGCACGGGAATCACAGGAGCATGAAGAGGAGGAGGAAGAGGAGGAAACAGAGGGGGCACTGGAGCTGCTTTCAGAACTGTGTGAGAACCTGGATAACGCTAGAGGTGAGGAGCAGGGAGAGCGTGGGTATGGGGGCGCTGGCGGGGCAGAGCGGCGTGGGTATGGGGGCGCTGGGGGGGGGGGGGGGGGGGGGGAGGGGGGGGGCGGTCGCGGGGGGGTAA
>JAABNY020000045.1:4829254-4843931 GCA_015164015.2 Brevimyrus niger | reverse complement strand
TTGAGGTGTGGATTGATTCTGACCATATATGGACTAATCTTCCTGATATTCAAATACATTATCCAAAATTCACCCGTAATATTATCGTGCAAAGGTTGAACTGCATAAGAATGTTTATACTGATCACTTAACTTGATCTCACGAATAACTTGTTTTTCAAGAAAGGAGCCAAGATGTTTATCTTGTAATCATTACAGGAACTACTTATGCATCTTTCCTGATATTTCGTAACTTTGTATTGCTTTTAATAAAATATTTCCAAGCAAACCCAAGCGCGCGTGTTTGTTCCTTCGAGAGCCCTATATCCCCCTCTCACTCCAAAACATTTTGGCTTAGTCAGCAGGAACTGAGGGGAAAAGATATAGGACTAAGGAACAAACATGTTTAGGAGAAAGAAAGCAGTGTCTGAGCCTGAAGTGCTCCTTGAATGTGTGTGTGTGAGAACAAGTGAGGGGTGGGGGGGCTACACGTAAGCCCTGCCTGTACCGCCTCCAGTCATACACAAGGATAAAGTACCATATTGTACATCTTACCCTAGCCCTGTATAGTTCACGCCCCCAGTAGCCAGCCGCGCTCTGCTTTGAGAGCCTCCTGGTGAGACGGCCTCTGATTGGTCAACCAGAGAAAGTGAGTGCTGTTCAGAGCACAACCCCAAGGCAAGGGCTGCGTCTATGACAG
Source organism: Brevimyrus niger (assembly GCA_015164015.2). Taxonomy (NCBI): domain Eukaryota; kingdom Metazoa; phylum Chordata; class Actinopteri; order Osteoglossiformes; family Mormyridae; genus Brevimyrus; species Brevimyrus niger. Next base: position 4,843,253 of record JAABNY020000045.1, on the reverse strand, counting down.
AGAAACGGGCTGATAATTGACAGAGTGCAAGTTCAACTTTGACCAACTCTAGGCTGCCCTGCACTGCCTGGCTGAGCAACAGGACGACACAGAGGAAGCACAGGATGGGTGAGTCAGTCGCCACTGTAAAATACCCAGAGTGCGTGAAACACGGTGCAGCGGACATACTGACCACAGCTCCACAATGATAACGACTTTCGGTAAAGCGCTCTTTCTGAAAGAACAAACACACCACACTGCGATCGGGTCATTTTTATTTAGCACGTGACCACCAATAATCAAAACATGTGCTTGTGTCTCTTCACAGACTTGACGGCTGACACCTTAAGCGTGATGGCGATTGGAGTTGTGGGATATGGCCACTTAGGTTGGTGTCTCATAAGTGTACCTTCCCTTTGGAACTTTAAGGGCACAATCGAAGCGGCCGAGATCTCCCTCAGGCTTTTCCCTCTGGTGGTTCTTGTGGTGAACAGCTGTCTCCTCCTCCCAGGACAGTACCTAGTGGAGAGGATCCAGGAGGAGGGTCACAGCTTGGGCCTACGCCTGGCCTTCGTGTGGAACAGAAACCCTCAGAAGCTAAGAGCCTCTGTTCCTGAGGAACTGATCCTAGATCAACTGTCCCACTTCCCTGAAAAGTGCGGTGGAGGTACTGGGAGAAAGGGCACGTGGAGGGCGCTGCAGTGTCTACAGTGTGTGCTTTGTGTCTTAGGAATGCAGACTTGATCGTGGAGGTGTGCCACCCACAGGTTGTGAAGGACTTTGGGGCCCAGTTCCTCTCGCACGCTCACTTCCTGGTATGGGGGGCATGGAGGTGGTTTGACTGGATTTGGGATGGTTGTGCTTTGCTGCCCGGACTAGTGCCCAGTGGTTGATCAAAGCTCCCACTGTTCAGGTGGGCTCCCCCTCTGCCCTCTCGGACCTGCAGTTGAACAAACAACTACGGCAGACCGCACAGCATCATGGGAAGACGCTTTACGTGCCTAGTGGCGCACTGTGGGGCAGCCAGGATATCCAGCGACTGAACGAGAGCGGTACGTTGACGGTGAGAAAGCCGGCGGACAAGGGCCACTGTTCATAAACATGAACGCTGCTGGAAGCGTGTGAAAATCCCCATCTCCAATCCCGTCGACAGAATCTCTTCATCCGCATGTCCAAACACCCCTCCTGTTTCCGCCTGACGGGGGCCGGGCCCAAGGACTGGACCGAGGAGGAAGGCAGGAGGGTGCTTTTCAAAGGCTCCGTGGCCGACCTTTGTCCGCTGGCCCCTAACAACGTCAACACCATGGCAGCGGCTGCTATAGCAGCAGACAGGCTGGGCTTCAGCGGGGTGATGGGGGAGATAGTCTCCGATACCGCGTAAGATCTCTCATGCACAAAGGAGCATAGCAAGGTCACTCTCCACCTCCAACCTGCTCTGAGCCGAGCTTGTTCTCCATCCTGTCCCCTCAGGCTGAAGGAGTACCACATAGTGGAAGTCGAGGTGACGGGCGCCAACGGCTTCTCTGTGACCTCCGTGCGGCGTAACCCTGCCCAGCTGGGGGCAGTGACAGGGAGTGCCACCTACACATCCTTCTGGAGCAGCTTGCTGGGTGGGTAATGATGAAGGAAGTCTGTCAGGGGCAGGACTGTCCGCCACCTCCGTGCGCCAACCTGCATCTGCTCTCCACACTGCAGCATGTAAAGGTCAGAGGGCCGGAGTCTGCCTGTGCTGAGCGAGCTGGAGCCGCTGGCTGTGAACCACGCCTTCTGAAATTAGGCCTCGCGTACAAATGGAGGTTTGAAGGAGCCGCATGACATTTGTTTTAGGAACAAGATGTCTGTCGCTGTGTGTCTTAATAAAGCAACTTATTTGATCGTTTTGTAGTGTTGTTCAGTCCTCGAGGCAACAGTACCAAGGAGTCGGTGGTCATCTAACGAAAAAAAAGGGTCATAATACAATACTACCACAGAAAGTGTTCATGACAAACAAATCCCCACTGACTTACAAGTGCAGATCGTCTGACTGACAAGTGCAAATTACTCAAACCGTATGTATAACAATGCTCACGACCCGATCCACTCATTCTATACTACATCTCATCTGAAACATCCTGGAATATGAGGTAATCTTGCTACCATGCACACAATCCTCAGACTGGACTGCCATTTGGCGCCATGTCATGTCTCGGGTTGGGGGGGGTGGGGGTGGGGCGCACTACTGAGGCAGCAGCAAACTTAACAGACTATGGAGCTCCTTAAGTGAAAGAATAACAGGTTCTGCACTGGCTTTGCAGGCAGGGTGTGTTTCCCCCGCAGAAGGTGAACCCAGCTGCACCTCCACTTCCCGTACTGCAGGTTTCCTCTATTGTACCACGTCTTCATATATATATGCTGGGTGGCTCGGTGTCTGGTGTGTGGGTCTTTCAGTCATATGCATTGTGTGTTTACGTGTGGGTGACAGGGAGTGTTTGTGGGGGTGCATGCACTGGTGCAAAATCAGTTCTTCTCACTAGAAACAGAGCTCAGGGGTGAAGTGATAGAACTAGGGGGGGAGTGCGTGGAGCTCGCTGGAGATTGGGCAGAGCTCAGTGAAGACGGGGCGGGACTTTCCCTGCCATTGAGCAGTGGGTACGGTAGAGAGCTCTTGTTCCGGAAGGACAAAGAACTTGGGTGGCGGATGTTGAGACGGTCTTTTTCAGCCTCGAGGTCCTCGTCGTACCGCTCCTCCTCCTCCTCCTCTTCCTCCGCCTCGCTGTGGTGGGGGGAAGAGTGACGGGACAGGGCAGGGGAGGGGGGCACCGAAGCTGGCCTGGGGTAGCGGAAGCCTTGGGTCTGTTGGGCAGTTGAGAGATAGACGCACGGTAATGGGGAGGGGGTGGGATTTCACAAACACAGCAGACAGGAACAGGAGCTCTTTGAGAGCTCACAAGAATGACGAGAACCACAAACAGACTTACAGGGGCGGCATCCTGAGGCTCATAGCAGTAGGTGTCTGGAAAAGCCTTGGCTAAGGCCATGTGCCGAGCCGTGACGTAGTACTGAGAGGGACACAAGGAGACAGTCAGACCAATGCACCAATCACAAAACGCCTAGGAACTGCCCCCGTCCCCCTCACCCGGCCCAGTGGAGACAGTCAGACTAATGCAGCAATCACAGATGGAAACACTGAGACAGTCAGACCAATGTAGCAATCACAAAACGCCTAGGAACTGCCCCCGTCCCCCTCACCCGGCCCAGGTATCTCCAATCTAGCAAGTCACTCAGGCGTTCTGTGCGGTTCCTCTGGATGATTCTCTGCCGCCGGCTTTGCTGGCAGAACTGGTACAGGAAGGAGGTCAGCTGGTTACAGGATTCATCCACACTGCGGAACCGCCGGTCTAGGATGTAGATTCCTGGTGGTGGTGAGATTTTTAGAGTTAGAGGACACAGACAGACAAGAGGAGGAGGTTGGATAGTGAACGGGAGGGCAGGGGCGTACCATAAGCGGACGGATCAGCGATGTGCTCCTCCATGAAGCAGCCGAAACCAGAGAGGTTGGTGGAGACAGAAGGGATCCCCATCACTGTGCATTCCGCTAAGCGAGAGGAGGACAACTTGGGGGGTAAATATGGCTGCATCAGAGTCTCCCCCTACCTGTAACCACATACACACACACACACACACACACACACACATACCTGGTGTGTAGCCCCAGGGCTCATAGTAAGAGGGGAACACACCTAGGTGACACCCCCTTACAAACTCCTCATAATCCATGGGCAACAATGGGGAGGTCGACGAAAGGAATTCCGGGTGGAAAATCACCTAGGAGGATAGGATGCACTTTCAGATGGACCTTAGGTGAGAGTTTCCCCTGAGAGGAGCAGCAATACTGCTGCGAGCCTTTGGCCCTGTGTGTACCTTGACCCGGTCGGAGGAGCTGTTGAAGAGGCCAATCCTGCGAATGCTGGTCAGAATGGGGTCTGAGCTGTCATCCAGCATGTTGTGGGTGCAGATCGGTGGCTGGCTATACCGCTGTGTGCTGAAGATGGCTCGCTTCATCATGGTGAAATCCTCCTTGTCCAGCATCTTTGATACATCTGGCAACTGACCCCTGCAGGGGCCAGTGGGAAAGTAATGAATGTGTGGACTGAGCTCAGGACACGCTGGCAGACAGAGAAGGACGATGGCACAGGACACGCCGGCACAGAGAGGGGGACGATGGCACAGGACACGCTGGCACAGAGAGGGGGACGATGGCACAGGACACACCAACACAGAGAGAGGGACGATGGCACAGGACACGCCAACACAGAGAGAGGGACGATGGCACAGGACACGCCAACACAGAGAGAGGGACGATGGCACAGGACACGCTGGCAGACAGTGAAGGATGGGGGCAGAGGCTACGCTGGAAAACGAACACAGGTCCAACACTCACACCAGCAGGGACTCATACAGCTTCTTCCCAAACTTCTCTTTGACAGTGTGAGCTGTGTCCCTGTCACCAGAAAAGAGGGGAGCATCAATACAAGGCATGGTGCAACAATCGTGGCAACAATCTCCAGTCTAACCACAGCACCGAAGAGCTCACCACAGTTGCTTCCGGACTGCCTGACCCTTCAGAGTTTCCACGTTGAAGTTATTCGTCCTGGCAGGCATGATGAAAAATGCCACTACAGTCACTTCACTATGGTTGACCTGGAAGAGTCAGAGCATTACACTACAGACAGGATTAGTGACTCTTTATTCATCCCTTAATGGACACTGTTGTTCGCCTCATAAATCTTGTTGTCCATGAGACACACAGACACATAGAGGTGAGAGCAAGCTTGAAGTTACAGCACAGGGTCAGCTAGCTGGAGCAGCTGGGCTTAAGAGACTTCCTCAAGGGCCCAGCAGTAGCACAAGTCTACTGACTAGAGGATTACATTAGAACTATTATTTATCATTACATTTTATTAAATACATCTGAATATGTATATATGAATGTGCTGCACAAAGGTGCACACCAGTGTTGATTTAATTCATGAAAACTATTCATCAAATGTGGTGTTTCACTGACAAAAATGAGGCCCTAATAAAATACAAAAAATGAATCTTCTTTCATCCCCCCACCCGATTTCCACACCTGTTTGTTCTAAGCAGGGTCATGGGGCCGCCCCACTCAACACTGCTCCTCGCTCCACTAAAATTTCCCCCCGCTCCGGTCAAATCGCTCCCCGCTAACTCCAATTTAACAGAGGGACAAATAATCTGTGACAAATGTCACCTTGAACCAAACCCTTATATCATAAGAATATATGGCAAGCACAGCCACTCAGAACAGAAAATATTTATTTTTAAACAACATATAGGCAACAACGGACAGATTTGGTAATGGCATTCTACACAAAGAAAGGCTTAAAAATAAAGGAATCAGTGGGCTTAATAGCCTAAAAAATACACAGCCTAAGCATCCACGTTTTAAATTCCTCAATTTTTCTCGGTTGATGCTGCTGTGTCTCTCTTTAAAATAAAATTTTATTGACAGCGTTACGTGAATTTAAAAAATCCTATTAGACCTACTTTGAATGACATAACTAATTTATTTGATTACCAATATTTACTTTATAGGCTTTTATACTTCTATTTACTTTATAGACTTGAGATGCTACAACCATATAAAACTTGCTCACGTTTTGCTCTGGCTTCCGCCTCTCATGTTTCTGAGAAAAGTGATTCCAAAGTGAATCTTTACTCACTGAAACAATTTCACCACATTGTTGTTGCTCTACATTATTGTGATCTATATGTTTGATAAGAATAGTACACTTGTATGATCTATCAGTTTACTTTGTGAAATACTTTGCGAATTCCATCTCGGCCAATTTGTGTACCAGTCTCCATAATCGTACAGATGAATTCTGGGTAGAATTCTTGGGCACGGCTCAAAATCGTAGTGTGAGCGGTATTGGAGCGAAATTGGAGCAGACAGAGCGATCACTCCAGCCTAAATTAAAAAACCGCTCCACTCTCTGGAATTCCACCCGCTCCTCTCCACTCCGCTCATATGCTCTGAAGGGGACCATTTTTCAGATCCCCACAAAGGTCTGTGAATACAATTAAATGAGTCTCGTATTTAGTTTGATTACTTATGGTTAAGGTTAGGGTTGGGTAGGGATTAAGGTCATTATGTTGTGATGAGATGTGATGTGTTGTGATGTTGTAATTTTCCCCAAAAAAATGAAGACCTGTGCGTGTGTATGTGTATAAAAAGACACATAGCACTCACTTTGAGCAGTGATACACACCGATATGCACTGACAGACGTAGTACTCACCCTGAGCAGGTAATTAAGCCGAGCCAGAGACTCCAGGAAAATATCCGCTCCCTTATTGGAGAACTCATACCTCCCAGCAATGAAGAGGAACAGACACTTGTCTAGATTAAAATCCAGGTGCCTGAGAACATGAACACAGTTACACACTGGCATAACTCACGGGACACCATACACAAGTGGCACACAGCACCCCCTGGTGGTAATAAGACTACTTGCAGCAGATCTGGTAATTTCACTTGTACTATGGCAGCTAAGCAACATTATCAAAAGACCATGTTTAAAGAAAGGTGTTATTGGTCAGTTGCCCTGGTAACGGCAGCTCTGCCTACCCATAGAAATGCCCACGGATGAACTCCTGAATACGGGCCTTGCTCTGGGCATGCAGGTTCTGGAACTCGTGCATAGCAGAGAACTTCTTCACGTTGAGGCCGTTTGGAGTGATGATGTCTGTGTGAATATGATTGGTCAGCACCGGCCGCGGCTGCCCTTCCTCCTGCCTCCCGCCTGCGGCCCTGTGTCTCACCCGGCTTCCTCCTGAGCAGGAACTCAGCCTCAATGGCTGTGATCTGGGACACGGTGGTAAAGACGTGGGCACAGCAGGCCGCGGCTCTCTCTAGACAGTATCGGTGGTATATCTGCCTGTCTCCAGCCTCCTTATCCACGTTGAACTATGGGAGGAGCAGAGCGTGTTTAGGAAGCAGGTGCGGTAGAAGACCAGGTCAGGTGACTGCTCTCTCTCTCCCATTTCCATTCCCCCACCCATCCCTCCCCTCTACTCTGCCCCCGTAATAAACCACATAACATATGTGATGCATATGTGATGCTTATGTAGCTGTGAAAGTCCAACATGTGACAGAGTAACAAACCTCACTCAGTTTGTTGTAGAAGTCCACGTTCCCAGCACACAGGTAGCGGCCCAGCAGGGTGGCGTGGGTGGTGAATATGGTGGCCACAGGCAGCTGCCTATGCCGGCACAGCACCAGTCCCAGGCCGGCTAGCCACTCATGGAAATGAGCCACGACGTGTGTGGACTCCTCACACTGGGCCGCAAACTGGGGGCACAAACACAGACTCACCCTGAGACTGCAGGCTTATTGTCCCTTGCATGCTTCTGAACAAACAGGATGGCGATCCTGTGTATAACGTTAGCCAAAAGAATGGCGATCCGGTGTATAAGGTTAGCCAAAAGGACAACGGTCCGGTGTATAAGGTTAGCCAAAAGGACAGTGGTCTGGTGTATAACATTAGCTAAAAGATCGGCGGTCTGGTGTATAACATTAGCTAAAAGGACGGTGGTCTGGTGTATAATGGTTTGGTGACCATACCTTAAGAAGGACATTGCTGCCTTAGAAAAGCTGCAACGGAGGGCTACAAGAATGATTCCAGGTCTTAGAGGAATGTCATATGAGGAGAGGTTAGCTGAGCTGAATCTGTTTAGCCTTGAGCAAAGGAGACTAAGGGGGGATATGATCCAGGTTTATAAGATTTTAACGGGTCTGGATGCTGTTCAGCCGGATGGCTATTTCAATATTAGTTTAAATACTAGAACTCCTTTCCTTTAAATCAGAGCTAGATAAGATTTTAACAACTCTGAGCTATTAGTTAAGTTCTCCCCAAACGAGCTTGATGGGCTGAATGGCCCCTTCTCGTTTGTAAATTTCTTATGTTCTTATGTAAAGGACGGCGGTCTGGTGTATAACATTAGCCAAAAGAACGGCAGTCTGGTGTATAATATTGACCAAAAGGAAGGCGGTCTGGTGAACGTGACCAGAGCCATAAGCACATTTACCTCTCCCAGCAGCCAGGCAGTGAGAAAGCCGAAGAGCACGGCGTCGTTGGCCTCACGGTCGAACCATGGCACGCCGATGCTGCAGCTTTCCCAGAGCTCACTTTTCCAGCGGTCCAGTGACCAAGCGGTGAAGCCCACATCAATCAACACGACATACGGGCCACCCTCGATCAGCCAGCGTCCGAAGTACACCTGTGAAAACGTGATGTGGTTCCTGAGAGCTCTGCAAAACCATGAAGGCTCCAGCTCAGATGGTCACCTGGCTTGCAGATTTACACTGCCATTGTGAGCCATCAATTAGACCTCGTCCTCCTCCATTTGACCCCAGCTGGCCCAGCGTTGCTTCTCAATAACAAGAACATGAAGATCGTACTTGTGGTCTTGGCAATGAACTTGGGGTGCAATGAATTGTGGGATTTGTTTTGTTTAACTAGGATGCAACTTACGTATCTTTCATATTTGGTGCGAGGCAAGAACAACATCCGGGGATTTTTACCATCCTCATTTCTTCTGCTCTTAATATTAGAATTGGTCCTTGCCAATGGAAGATGACATGAAACAGGTACACAAGAATACAAGTATAGTCATGTATATATATTGAGAAGCACCCCTAGTCTCCTCTGTTTGACCCTAACTGGTCCTGACCTCCACCGTTTGACCACAGCTGGTCCTGACCTCCACCGTTTGGCCCCAGGCTCCTTCACTCTTTTTTGCTGTCCCACCAAGGCAGCAGAACACAGCAGCTGACAGACTTACTGTAGCCCCTTGTGTGAGTCAATCTCTGGAAGCCCCTTAAAATAGAGCACAGTACGGGCTGAGGCCTGTGTGAGACACCGATACAGCCTGTAACCTTTAAACACGCATTCCAGTGGGGTCCTCTCAAAACAGAGGCCTAGTTCAGGGTATCAGGAAAGGCCACAGGCAGAACTCCACCATCAGGGTGTCAGTTATCAGACACACAGGTTAAGGATAGAAACCAAGGTGTTCAGTTCCGGGAGGGATGTCACCATCGAGGCTGAGCAAGAACTGAATATGTTTCAATCTGTTTGGCTACATGTGTTGCAGTACAGCTAAGCCGTCTCAAACCGTGACAGTATGAAGGATGGGGTGCACGCTGACTGTACCTTACACCCACTGGTGTTCATCTTATCGATGGCCTTCTTTAGAGCTGGGTTGGTTGGCTCAATCAGCTCCACCTGGGTTCTGACATTGCTCTCCATGTAGGGTCCAACCAGGAAGTAATTCTCCCCCCATTCTTCTGCTGTCAGGCGGGCCTTGGTCTGGATCACGGTGTAGATGCCACCCACTGAATGAGAGGCAGCCGTTAGTCAGTTTGAGCATCCTGAGCAGCAGCCACACACAAACGCACCATCTGACGCAAGCTAGGAACCTTTGTTGGCCACCTCCCAGGCGATCTCGAAAAGCACCGCATTCTCACGGTCAAACTCCTCGTCCCAGTCGTCCAGCCCGGAGAGGGAGGTGACGGAGAGGCTGCGAGCCAGGGGCATGCTGCCTGCGGCTGGGAAGATGCTGTCAGGATGCTGGCCACCAAATAAATAACCCTGGGAACACACGGTCAGTCAGCCAGACCCCCTAACCCTAACCATTCACAGCAAAGGACAAGCACAGCCACCTGTCCTCGTGGATCTCCTCCCAGCACAGACACAGGTAATCCACACTATTAATAAAACAGTGTGTGGCTTTAAGCATTCTTGACAAACCAGCCACACAACGCGATTTCTCAGTAAAGTACCTTATAAAAAGTAAACATAAAGCAACCCCCACCCCCCCCCAAGACCCTAACCAGGATATGTGGCTATAAGACTGGATAAAAAAGAGTTGCACAGTAAAAATAAGAAAATAAGAACATAAGACTAAATAAAATAAGAAAATTGAAGGTCACAACCAAACAAGCAGTGCGAGCACAGGGTAACACTTTATTTGAAGAGGCACAAGTAATGCAGTAACTCAGATTCTACTCAAGTACAAATCATATACAAATATAACTGCATGCACTATGTCAACCGTTATGATTGATTAATGATGAACAAACATGAAATTAGTAGGCAAACTAACAATTTTTGGTTAAATAATACGTTAAATAAGAATGTAGTGCTACATTATATGTGCCCCCCATACAAGGGTTACATATTAAAATAATAACAGGCTAAACTGACATTTCATAAAAAATATAACACTGACAAGAAGCACAGCAGACCTAGTGAGTAGAACATAGCGTACTATTTACGTCAATGTGTACTAAATAAAGTAAATCTAAATGGACATCACAGGAAGTGGTCACATGCATGCACAGCGTGATTATGAAGTTTGAGAACGAGCACGTTAGTCACGCACGCATCTCCCGCGGCATTTTCATTTAGGACCGTAAGACAGCGCCCACATACAGATACAGCACTACTGTCGGTAAGGTGGGGGTGTCACTTTCCTCCGGTTCTGACACCTGTTTCTCTCTCCTACAACAGAGGCAAGAAAACTCCGCGGCCGGGCGTCTCCACACAGCGCGGACGTACCCATGGCTGCCAAGACTAAGTCATTGCCATTTCAATATCTCCTACTTCGCAACTTTTTAAACAAACAAAAAAAAAACACCGCTTAAGTGAGATACGGTGCACTTAAAAAGATTTCGCTTAGTCTCACGGTTAACTGGCTCGCAAGCAGCCTTGCCTGAGACGCGCTGCGGACGTGCAGAGGAGGCGGGTTGCCGCCGGGTCTATTACCGTTACACATTCAGCACCAACCGATAACGCCTCCTTCCATTCCGGCATTTTACGCAAAAACTAACCGTCACATTATTGACACCAGCGGTGGCATTACCACTTTGACTCCTGCCTCTTTGCTTGCAACACTTCCCATTGATAAGATATCACAGGTTTTAATATATTGTATTAAAATAAGGAATCACACAAGCTCGACACTGACCTTCAGCAGTCCAGTCACTGTCCAAACGTCCCGTGCAATCGCAACGCTGGCTGTCACTCAAAGAAACTGGGGGCGGTCATGGTGGGAGGAGACAAAACGCGCCGCTTTCGTTTCCGATTGGTCATAATATGTGGGTGGTTGTTTAACGGACAGCCCACAAATAGCACTGGGCGAGGTGGCGGGGACGAATAAAGTTACATCGGTCCAGGATTGGAAACCTGATGATAGACCCGCCTCCAAATTTCCAGCATCACATACGTGATTGGTTTAAAGACATTGTGGAGAGTGACGCTGGATTGTCGGACATCCCTGTTTATCCAAAAGAATTTCCGGAATTTGATATAAGCGTGGAAGATACATGATATAAATAAGTTTTAAAGTTTTAATAACCTTTGGAGGCCGGTGTAGAATGCATGCCAGTGTTCTGATAAGTTGAGCTTTTAGGAGTTTTTTGGGGGTTAGGATTTTTGGGGGGAGTTATGCTTTTAGGTGTGTTTTGGGGGTTAGGGTTAGGGTTTTTTTGGGGGTACCATAGTGACAGTGTCATCTTCTCCTCCAAGTAAGCCTGCTCCTTGTTGTTTGGCATTTAAGCCCACCACAGCTGAATTGTCTGCAAACTTTAACAGTATTGTTGCAATCATCCTGACCATCTGATACTGCCATGCAGATATTTCTTACCAAATCACATTTTAAAACAACAATAAAACCATAATAAGTGTTCCTTCTTATTAATGAATGTGATGCACAAAAATAGATACATGCATATACATGCATTCACTGCAGGCAGCACAGGACACAAGGTTGGGGAACAGACAAAATGGGGTGTTTAAACATGCACAAAATTGTAGTAATGTAGGTAATTTAGATTTTATATAGGTGGCCTTTTTGGTATTTTTGATGTTGCAGAAGGAGAAGATCCCATGAGTACATTCTAGCTGTGAGTCTAGAATAAACGTCTCCGTCGCCACACAACCCTACAAAGATGGTGTTGTCGGGTGTTCACATCCGGGTATGTCTTTCTGTATCTTTCGGCCAATCAAAGGTCGCGGTGGGCAACCTAGTTTGCCGGGAAACCGGAAGCATTTCAGAGCTAATGTTTCAGGGGGCGGGGGACGACTTCAGATGGCCATTTGGCGGGAGTTTCTGTAAGCTTAATCGAGGAGGAAGTTGAGGAGTGTTTCATAAAGGTAAACAGTCGCAGACGTTTGAGTACATATTCTTATATTCGGTTTATGTGTTATGTGGACAGGTATGGTGTATTGTGTTTCTAGTGTTTAGTGGATAATGCTAAAGATTAATAAACGTGCTCTGTGTAGCGCCGTTTCCTTGGAAATGTTTTGCACTTCACGTTTAGTTTGAAACCATTTTTTAAATGTGCGGATCCTCTCGGGCGCATCACACCTAATTGTTTTGTTACTGTTGTATGCGACTTTCACATGCTTCTTAATCAGTTGGTAAACACTGCTCACGGAACTGGAAGTAGTCTTAAAATATTGAATTTGGAGTAATTAAATCTCGAGTTGCAGGCATGGTAATCACTAGTTCGGATTTTGTCACGACAGTCCTATTTTCCTGCTCTTTGTCTAGACTGATGTTGGATGTTTCCTCCACCCCTTGTAGCACAAAAATGTTTTCTGAGTAATGGCATAAAAATAATTGCTAGCACTGCTGATCTCGGCTTCCATACACATACTTCGCAGCGTTTTGGCTGTTACGGCTCAAGTCTTGGGATTTGTCATCTAATAACTTTAAAATGCCAAAGTTGGGGTCTATGTCGGGTCCACAGTTCTATTGGTTACATATATAGTACCTATAGTATATACTGTAGTACCTGACGTGCTTTATAGTATATATAGTTCTTGACATACTTTGGTGTATATGGACTTAATCGTTTTAGAGTGTTGGATTGTATCAGTGGATTGAGTGAATAACTGAACATTGTCTTAAATCGTTATTACATTACATTGACTGGTTATTGTGTTCTGTCCCACCAACACAACAGCTTTTCACTTTGCATGGGTGTCCTCCTTTTCGGACATTCTCTTTTTTAGAGTCCATGTTGGCGGTCACCCTAGTTGCAGGATATGCAGGCATATGCTCACCGGGCAGGTGGACGTTATGCTTTGTTGGTGTTTATGGGGAGCCAGGGGTCGGCCAGGTGGTGGTCGGATATGTCAGTTCTATGAGGAAATTCTACAATAATATTGCGACGGTTAGCAAGCTGGGAGTGGGGGTGAGCCACAGCCATCTCTACTCTGTCTTTTCTCTTGCCTGGTGTCAGGGCTGGGCCATGGATGCGAAACGGAAGAATGGTGGACCAGTGATGGGAGGAGCTTCCCAGGCAAAGAGAAGCAAAGTGGGGGGTGAATGGGATGACGCCCCCTCCAACTTTGAAGAGGAGCTCGCCATGCTGGACGAAGTAGAGATGGAGGGGGAGTGCAGAGAGGGGCAGGCGGGGCACGACGTCATTCCCGTTGGTGAGCTGACTGGATTGGAGGGCCTTCTGTCCTTTGCAGGGCGTCGCTGGTCTCCGATGTGATTCCTTTACTCATCCCTGGCAGGTGCCCTATTTTCCACGGATATCAATCCTCGCTGGGCACGGCCCTCGGCCTTGCCCCTCCATCCTGGCACCGACGGGCTGGTGTTTCAGCAGATTGAGCTTGATTACTATCTAGGTGAGGATCTTGGTTGGGGGGAGGGGGGCATGTTAACAGGGTTTGGGTGACGTACTAACATGTTAGGTGTGCCTCAAAAGGCTCGCCAGTCGCGGGAATGCCAGGCCAGTCCCAGGGAAGCGTGCCCATCATCCGTATGTTTGGCGTGACGGACCGCGGAAACTCCGTGTGCTGCCACGTGCACGGCTTCGCTCCCTACTTCTACGTCCCGGCCCCCGCTGGTAAGTCCCCCCCCTCCCCCTTTTGCCGCTCTGTACACTGTGGTTCCTTCCTATTAGTCGCATGGACAGTGTCTCCTCGTTTACCCAGGTTTCT
>JAABNY020000045.1:4786102-4797626 GCA_015164015.2 Brevimyrus niger | reverse complement strand
TGTGGTGGGGTGGTGGGGTGGGTTCGTGTGGGGGTGGGGTGGGGGGGGGGGGGGGGGGGGCTGCGGGCGGGGACCGGTCGAGGGTATATGTCAATGTTTTAAAAGTGGAATTGCGGCGCCCCCTTTCTGTGATTGATGGTACTGCGCAGCAAAACCCTCAGGCGAACTCGCGAAACAACCGCACGTTCTGCTCTTCAAATACCTATTGATTAACATTCTCACGTGATCTCGTTAGCTTCTGTAGTTCTTCATAGTTTGCAAGTTATCTACAGAGGCGTAGGGACAAGACAGACAACATGAACAATTGCCTGGGGCCCCTGAGCTGGGCTGATTACACAGTACTTTGCAATGACAAATTTGCTTTTTGTGTATTAGGTTGTAAGTAAAGTGAAAATAAAGGAATTGTGTTTATTTATTTTTTGTTGATCTTATTAATTTAGACTTCACACTAAAATAATAGTCATAAATATTACCACATGGAGTTTTTTTGGCTATGGCCCCCAGTGTCCCTAGAATCACCTATGGTTATGTAAACCTAAGATTTGCATTCACATATTTACAAACAGCTAAATAGATTTGCGTTCAACTTTTGTATTTGTCTACAGAGGAGGTCACAAGCTCCTTTCAAACAGATGATCGATTTCCTTGCGCAGAACCTTGCTGTAAGCAGTGTTTCCTTTCCAGAGGCATCACTGGGGCACATATTTGCTCTGGTGTTAGAAGGGAACAGAGCACCTTTGTGTTTCTGTTGCTCTTCTGTAGCTGTTCAGTTTGCCACCCGATACTGGAATCGTAAAGCAAGTAGACAGGAAAACTCTTCCAGAAGGAGCAGGTTAAACCGGGTGAAAAGGGCTATAAAATCGCAAGAGGATGAGTGATGGACAGTCACAGTGCATTCCTCAGCTTGTCCACTCATCTCTGTGCAACACAAATGACAATCCAAGTATTTAGCACCCATGTATTTCTAAAACACCACTAAAAGTATTTCAAGCTGTATGAGGAATTTGTTTCATTTTTCATTATTTTCATTTTTTGAATTATATCAAAAATACCAAAACATACTTAATTGACTTTGTTTTTGTTAAAGTATGAGTGCATACAAATTAAGTTTTTATGTCCCGATTCTGATTTATGTTGTAAATGCTGTGAAGTTATGTTCATATTTTGTATTTATTAAACGGTATTGCTCTTTAGTTATAAATATGTCGTATTTATTGCCTGTTGGGTTGCTGGTGAATCTTTTGTTTGTACGCAAACATGTTGAAAAAAGTTGTTTCGTCATGGGGACAAACAAAGAGTACCAGGCCATTCCTTGCCATGCATATGAAGTCTATTTCTGCATTTGGTTGGTCTTGATTCATGATACTTATGACATTGGATGTAATAAAATGATAATTAGCTGCAGACCTGTGATTTCATTGTCAGTACAGTAACTTCTAGTTCTGTACCAACGGGAAGGGATGCTATACATGGCAAAGGTCCATATTGCAGACTCTGTCTGATTCAGTGCCAGAGCGGCATGAGATGCGGAAACGGCGGAACCATCCACTATTGGGCCTTCATGGAGGGGGGTGGCCTACAGCCACTAGGCGGTGATGACATCACACAGGGCAAGAAGAAGCAAAACGGGTGGAGGAGGCCACAAATTCTCCCAGCATTTAAATAGGGATCACATGTTCTCCCTGTGCCTGTACGAGGCTTGCGTGTTCTCCCTGTGTCAAGATTGGTCCCTGTTTTATATCTGTCAATTCCCTGTTCGGCCAGCTGATGTCACTGGTCATCCCATCCTTTGTTCCCCTCGTTTCCCCTTAGTTAGGACCCTAATGTGTTTCCCGACTCCCAGAGCTGCCGCATGGCTGAATAGGCTGAACATGCAGCTAAAGGTCAAGCTCCCCTACTGTCGCGGGTTTGCTTTGTTAATATTTAGGGTTTTGGTTTGTCCATTGTGTAGCTTATATATTTCTGTATTGGTTGTTTTGTGCCTTTGTTTTAGTAATCTGCACTCATGTCTAGTCATGTAGTAATATTCAGTTGTCTTTGTTTTCTAGTCTCTCTTGGTGTTTCATCTTTTGTCTGTTAATTGCCCTCACCTGTTCTGTGTGATTGTTATGCCTCTTGTTTACATCATCATGTTTTTATGTGCCTGCCCCTCTTTCTCTCATCAGCCGGCCACTGAGTTCAGTTGTGTTGCCTTGTGGTTGTTTGCTCCTTGTTCCCCTGCATAGTTTTTCTCTCACAGTCAGAAACGTATGAGAATTGGTATCTCACAGTGTGTGTATGTGTAAAGGCCAATTCATACTTCACTTTTCTGCGTGCTGTTACAGCCCGCTAACAGGGTTGAGGGACCTGAATTTCCTCAGGGGTGTCCAGTTTGTGCTTGTGCAGCTAAGATGTCACTGCCCAATCTGCACCTGCTACGGAGATGTGTTAGGTGGAATTATTCATGGAAATAGATCACCCAAATACTTGGCAAAGATAGAGATAAAACTATGTTATCTGATCTGTCCTGCACTACAATAACAACAATATCACAGTTGCGGTACCTAATTTTTCATATGGTCTAAACATTCATTGTGGTATATCATATTTTGAAAAGCAACACTATGCCAGCATTTTAAAATCTTGATGATAACATTCACCAAGCAGGAGGGGGTACCAGCTGATTTTATAGCAAGATTTCAAAATACTGAGATATACTTCATTACGGTAAAGTCTCCTGTAAGGCATCATCACCATGATCTGACAGACATTTTGATCAAAATGCAATTTTTACCACAGACATATAATATGATATTTAACACATAATTTTCACCACTGACACAGATGAACCTTTCCACGGACACATTTGTCTGTGTGTAGAGGGGTTCACAACCCCTGCCTCAAAAGCATAGTCATTTTAAATGTGTACCTAAGTTTACCCATTTCCCTACACTGTTTCAATTTGTGTTTCTTACAATACATCTGCCTTCTGGTGCTCTGGGGGCCAACTGCAACCGTCCACAAACAAATGCAATATGTACACAGACTCCGCGAGCACGGCCATGCGAATGGAAAAGTGAAATATGAAGCAGGATTAAACGAGTGTGAGAGCATGTGCCTGCAACAGTCTGGCTTCCTCTTCAGGGTGACTCTCAGCTTTTGCCCCATTCATCCTGGTATAGACTCCAAGCTCACCATGACCTTGTACCGGACAAATGGTTTTGGAAGAAGGATATATGGATGGATGGATGGATGGATGGATGGATGGATGGATGGATGGATGGATGGATGGATGGATGGATGGAGAATTATTTACATCTAGTGCTTTGGTGACTGGATTCTTTCGGCATTTTCATTCAGATTCTTTGTCTCGCCAGGACCCCAGTAAACTTTTCTTGATGACACTGTTGTCTGATGTGACGTTTTACAACATGGACCAATATGGTGCAAATGAGAGCAATGAGCCCAGTTCTCTTATAGACAGGAAAGGAAAGAGAGTAAGAATCTATGTGAAGAAAGACTTGTTATACTAGTTTCAACATTATTGAGAAAGGTGTGACAGAGGAAGGACTGGCTGCGAGCTGATGAGACTGCCAGAGCCTGGCCGCTGGCGTGTGAAAGAAGGGACCATGAATACAGGACAATCAGACGCAAAGGTAAGAAATAATGCCATGTTTCTGCACATGATCACGCAAATGTGCTGTGTTTATGTTATACCTGCTGTCACTCGAATGTGCTGTGCTCATGTTATACATGTTGTCACTCATATGTGCTGTGCTCATGTTATATACACTGTCACTCATATATGTTGTGCTCATGTTGTACACACGATCTCTCTTATGTTCTGTGTTCATGTTCCACGCATAGTCACTTGTATGTGCTGTATTCACATTACATGTACAGTCACTCATATGTGCTGTGTTAGCATGTTACACACTCAGTGTTCACATTGCATATTTTCACATTTACATTTTCACTTCACGTTACAGTTAATCGTATGTGGGGTATTCACTTCATAAAACCGTCTCCATTTGTCCATACGTGCTGTATTCACATTACATGAACAGTCACTCATATGTGCTGTGTTAACATGTTACACACTCAGTGTTCACATTACATATTTTCACATTTACATTTTCACTTCACGTTACACAGTTACTCGTACATGGGGTATTTGCTTCATAAAACCATCTCCATTTGTCCATATGTCCTGGGTTCATATGTTGCACACCCTCACTTGTATGTGCTGTGTTCATGTCACACACACTATCTCTGGATTTCTGGTCTCCTGTTTTTCACTCTATCCGGTGTCCACATCAAAGAAATAGATGAATAAATGGATGATAAAGCTGATCCTACCTTCTAATGATGGCTTTTCAGGAAAAAGGAATTTACAGCATCCAATGAAAAACTGTGTAAAAAAAATAGGTCAGGATCACAGAATTCCCATATTTAATAGTGGTCTGGCTGTATTGGGCTTGCAGACATCTACAGACAGCATGCATTATAAGAGCCCTTGATTAGAGTTGACTATTTGATAATCTGTGGTCCTTGACTGGAACTATACACAGATGTCTGAGTGATGCATTTAAAAATGCAATTCCACCTGACATGGGGACCCTAACAGAGGGGCATTTAATAATCAATACTTGATTGATCTCTGTGGGCAAATGCTTTACACCTCCCTCAATTTGCTCTTTGTAGAGTAAGCTGTCTGGGAAGGGCAGCCAACCGTCGGAGCATCCAGGGAGCTGGGTGTTAAAGGCCTTGCTCTAGGACCCGCAGATATGCTGGGGCTGGGTTTAAACTTGTGATCCTTTGATTACAGGCACATAGGTTTAGGCCACTGAGCCACACATTACCCCAGTTTCCACATCCCTCTCCACAGGGGTCATGGAGGGGCACGGATGTCCCGGCATATTCGGGGGGGCTGCCCTTGATAGGAGCCCCCAAGTAATAAAATAATTATGTATTCACTCAGGAACTATTTGAAAATTCTCCCATGGAAACCCTCCCCCACCCGGTGCCCAAACATGCCCCTACAGGGGATCTGCTGTAACCGTGCCCTGTCTCTACATGCAAGCTCTCCTCAGTGTGGCTGCTAAGTTTCACAGTCTCACTGGCAGGTCTGTATTCCTCAGGGTGACGAGGTGAATTGCGACATTCCTGAGCTCATTCCAAATGCTTTGCACATCCCAGGAAGAGGGACATGCATGCAGAATGGAATGCAGAAAGTTTCACAACATTATACTGTAAAATGAAATCAAGTACACTACTTTGCTAAACATATGTGGACACCCCTATTTATTAGAGGAAATTCCTAATTAATTCCTGCACAGGTGTATAATTACGCAGTCACGCAACACACTCATGCAACAAACAGCAGCCGCAGAATGCGAAACTGTACTAAAGAGGTTAGTGACTTTCCATTTGGCACCAACAAGAGACACCATCTTTCTAATAAGTCAATTTGCCATATTTCTAGAGCTACGCTGATCTACTGCTTGTGAAGTGATTCTGAAGGACAAAACGTTTATTAGCAAAATTCAGTTGGAAAGTGGTAAACTCTCAGAAAGGAACCTGATTAGACAACATCTACACCCAACCCTGAATGGCAGCGAGGAACAACAACAATGTTCCAACATGTAACGGCATGCCATCCTAGAAAAGTATCGGCTATTATAGTAACAAATGATGGACCACTTCATATTAATATGCTTGGTTTTGGAATGAGATGTTGGACAAGCTGGTGTCCACATTCTTTTGACCATATAGGGTATTAAGGGGTTTATTCCTTTACATCATGGTTTCTTTTCACTGGAGCATTACAGGATCGCAGCATCTACGCGGAACATGTGTGACAATGGCAAATGGCTCGCGGTGTGGTTCCTGTTGAGGAATCATTGTGCTGTCACTTCCCTCCCGCAGCAGCCAGTGAGCCCGCCTCCTGTGGCTCCTCGCAATCCGGCAGCCATCAGAATGCTACGGCCAGGGTCCCGCGGCCCCCCACCCTCCCCTGGATACAGAGGTGAGAAGGTGCTGTCACAATGAGGGGAAATTCCAGGAATGTGGGCGGGCAGATCCAACATGGCAGTACCCGGTTGCCATGGTCGCAGAGACACAGTACAGAAAGACATCATACATGTCTGTGCAGACAGGGTCGTTACCGTGCATTGTCTTAATTAGTTTCCCGAGTGTCTGGCTGTGTTCTCCAACCTGGCCAAGATGTTAGTGATCTGCTATCTAATCACGATTAACTGTTATTGTTCTGCTATTTGACCATGAATAACTGTTATGGTTGTACTATCGGATTATATGATGCTATGCTGTTAGTGTTTTCCTGTCTGATCATGATTAACTACTCAGTTCTACTCAGACCAAGATTAACTGTAACTATTCTCTTATCTGATCATGATTAACTGTTATTGTACTGCTATCTGACCATGACTAACTGTTAAGGTTGTACTATCTGATTATATGATTTGCTGTTAGTGTTCTCCTGTCTGATTGTCTGATCTTGATTAATTGCTAGTGTTCTCCTCTGACCATGATTAACTGTAATTATTCTGCTATCTGACCATGACTGTTAGAGTTTTCCTGCTTTATTGTGATTAACCGTTATTGTTCTGCTATCTGATCATGACTAACTGTTAATAACTATTATTGTTCTTCTGTGTGGGGCACAGTGGCTTCGTGGGTTGCACTGTTGCTTCACACCTCCAGGGAAGGAGTTCATGGTTTCTTCTGAAAGTTAGATAACTTGCAGTTTTTACATTGTTACTTAGCTCTTTGTGAGTCACTGTGTGTGCATCCTGTAATGGACTAGCTTCCTGCTCAGGGTATCCACTGCCTTGTGAAATATGCATCCTGGCTCCAGGCTCACTGTAACCCCATATTGGATAAGTGGTGTGGATGGATGATGGATGGAAGGATGAATGGATGGTTGGATATACGGATGGATGGATGGATGGATTAGCCCTCTCTAGCAGTGATTAATTGTTAGTGTTCTCTTATTCTGACAGTAAATGGATTTGGGCGTCAGACCAGCTTCATGTCCACCACCCAGGCAGAGAGGGAAGTGGTACGTCCGTCCGCTTGTCACTCACTATGCATGTACTGTTTCTGTTTGTCATTGTGCAGCAACCATCTGCCACAGTGCCCTCTGTGTTTGAGATGTGGGGGAGGCATACTGTGCAGACGTATGGGTCCTGGAGGGGTGAGGGCTTTGCTAGGACTCTCCAAACTGCCCCCCTCCCCAACTGTATAGCTATAGCTTTAACTGCTACTAATTTTAGAAAATCCTGAACCACTGCATTGATGACGTCGAGGGCTTCATGGGAAAGCTGCAGCAAGTCGCAGAGGCTTCTAGTGTGCAGAGGAGGAGGAAGTCCAAGAAGAAGGGCCAAGCAGGTGAGAGAAGAGCAGGAGTCTCGGGGGATGGGGATGACAGGCTGTGACCTCGAGGCTCTAAAGGCCACCAAAGCTGCAGCAGTGACAGTAACCAGATCAGTTTGGAGTAAGGGATCTGTATCCTGATTCGGATGGAGCAGTGACAGGGCTTAGAGGAACACCAATGAGATGGAAGGGGGCCGGCACAGGCTGGGACTGAAGGGCCAGCTTAACAGAATAGTGCCACTTTATTCATCGCCATGGGGTAATTGGGCAGTTGGGTCCCTAGCCCACAGAGTTAGACACTTCTTAAAGCATAGACCACAAGCCTTGGCAGATCTGAACTTACAGCTTTGGGAATGCAGATGCTCCTCTGCTTACAAATGAGGTACATTCTGAACGGCCGCTAATAACTTGAAATGTTCATAAGTCGTTATTCAATATCATTTTAAGGGCATACACAAGTACAAAGAACTAGGATGCTGGGAGTACACACGCTACGCTAATGCGTGGCGGGAGTAGCGGCCAGATGTCATACCACCTGGAATTAGCAAGCAGAAAAAAAAATTGATGTTGTGGACAGGAAACGGGAAAGTTTGGACTTACAGTTCTCTTCGCTCGTATGTCTGAAAGTTTGTAAGTTGAAAGTTTGTAAGCAGAGAAGTGTCTGTACAGGACCCGTAGTCTATCTGCTGAGTTATGTAGCCCAAGATTTTCAAGGTTTTCGTTGTAGGACACATAAAGCCACAGAAAATAGGCAACTAAACACAAAACCATGGTATTACATCAGCTTAAAACAATGCTACGCAATGTACAGGTCATTGTCGACTTACGACCGTTCTGAGACCGCAGATATGTGCCCGTGATAGTGCCGTGTCTGGCAGTGTGGGTGTTGCCCAGCATAAGCGTGTGAAATTTTCTGCTCCAACTGCAGAATAAAAAGGTTAAAAAAACACCTCACAATATCACTTAAAGATGATATCATTTAAATATACAGTATACTTAACATTTGATGGGCAATAAAGGGCTGACCAGTCAGTCGGAACTGATCGTGGTCGTATGTTGACGACGAGCCTGTAATCCACCTTTCATATGTGCATATTTGGTCAATGCTTGATGTAGGCATTAATACACGCAGGCAGCCAATCATAAAGAAGCATGATGGTCATGTGTGTTTAAGAGAGGAGCTTTTGACACAGGGCCTATCATTTTTTTCCTGAGACAGATGACTTGATATCACGGAAAGCCATCCCCCCAAAGAAGGAAGAGTTTATTGACATCTTCCAGAAAATCAAATACAGCTTCTGTTTATTGGTGAGGCTGACAAACTCAGCATAACCTTGGGTGTGTGCTGTGCACCGAGCTACTGCTTTACGGGCTCCTGGTCTTCGATGTGTAACGTCCGTTATTTCCTGGCTCAGGCGCGTCTCAAGTCCTCCATCTCTAACCCGAGTGCTGAGGAGCTACTGCATCACATCTTCGTACCTTTGGACCTGGTGAGGCGAAACACCAGTACAAAGAAACAACACACCCAGTACGAACACACACACAGACACAAAAGGTATCCAGCTGTAATACAGATTAACCTCCATCAACTGCCCCATAGCTATTTAAAATTTAATATTGCTATTAGTGGAGGAGTAGATATGCTGATCTGCAACCAGCTTGCAGTTTTGGGGAACATTATCTTAAAGTTACCTTCAGCAGACACCCCACCTCTCCCAGAAGGTCCAGGAGTCTCCCGCAAATTGACAGCAGCCCCCGGATATCCACCAACGATGTCCGCAGCAATAAGTTTTACTGCTGCAACCATGCACTGGCCAGCTCCCTAACCCTCCCGGAAGCCCCTCATCGGCCGCCATGAAACTTGTATTCCTGAGAGGGGATGTCTGCTCCAGTGCTCGAATCCTCACGCGCACAAACTTTGTTGTAGATGGTGAAGACCACTCAGGGGCCGGCTTTGGCAGCAGGAGTGGCCAGCCCCGCCCTAACGGGGGGGGCCATTGCTCTGCTGGAGGAACATCTGACGGACAGGGAGCGGCAGCTCTGGGTGGCCCTGGGACCCAAGTGGACGCTTCCCCGGTGTGTGGCCCCGGCTGTGTCACGCTTGAACACGTAACGCCTGACCGAATGGGCTGGCTGTGCGAGTGACTGATTCATAGAGCAGCATTTTTCCGCCAGGTCGCAACTCGGCGAGGCCGTCTTCTCCTATACCCCGCTCTTCCTGGATGGATGGACACCTGAGCCCTTTGACCCGGAAGGACAACCGTGGGGTGACCCGATTGAACTGCAACACAAACAAGACAATCTGAAGGACAGGATCAAGGTAAGACCAGCTTTGCTATGAGGATTCCTATATATAGATGAGGCAGCAGTGTTGATGATTGTGATGACCAACAGGAGCAAAATGCCATTTTTATAAGTGGGTGGGGTCTAGGAGAGGGAGGTGAGTAATTACCTCTTGAAAAAATTACCAAATTATAATTAACTTCCTGAATTTCTACATTTCCTTCACGTCAATAGTATGCAAATTACACAATGTGGTGTTACAATATAAGATATTAAATTCATCAGTATGTACTATTATTAAGTATTATTCCAGAAAAAGATTTGTATGAAGATGAAGTGTATTTTAGTGTATAATAGATTCTCAGAAAATAGTGATAACTACTTACTTCATTATTTTAAAATGCCCGCCTGATGTCACAGGGTATCAGTATTCTATGGAATATTTAATCAGTTATTTAGCGACTCCTGGCAAGATCGTAAAATGATTTTGGAAAGAGAACATGAATGTCATATTGATTAGGAATGTTGGATGACAATTTTGTCCGATGCAGGGATAAATGTCAAGGAAGTTAGGGGATAATTATTCAATAATTATCAATTATTTAATACTACAAATACACTAGGCTCCATCCAGGTCTAAATAGTGAAATTTGTTGGAAATGCCAAAATCCAACTGGAACATTCTTGTATTGTATTTGGGAATGCCCTTTGGTTTATCCATTTCAGAATAAAATGTAGAATTCCTAGGAAATTGGAGGGGTTCAACATTTCCTGTACAGCCAATAACGTGTCTCCTAAAAGATAGAACTGGAATTCCGTATGTCACAAATAATAAGGTTAAGTACTTAAGGTTGGTTTCGTTCTGCCTGTCAGAACGATACTGTGTAATTGTGAAAGTAGTAAGCTCTCTGACATCAAAGAATAGATGATGCAGGTGACATCTTATGAAAATATGTTAGCTAGATCTGACAGAAGAGGGACATTAGTGAGAATTTGGGAAAAAAATCATATGAAACTTAATTAAAATATGTATATTCATAAGATTTTTAATGAATAAATGTTGCTTGTATGTTGGTCCTTTAGGAAATTTGTATATTATTATTATTATTGTTTATTATTATTAATAATAATAATAATAACAATAATAATGTACTTTTTGTAATGCCAGTCTGAATAATGTTTATGTATAAATGCAATCATATAGCTATTTTGTTACATCACTTTAATAAAAACCTGCCCCCGTCCTGTATTTCACAGCATTCCTCGAGTGTGCTCATGGGGCCGCCCACCTTCCATGGCAAAGTCGACACAGACACGTGAGTACATTCAGCTGCACCTTATCTTCTATTAGCATATTGTGTATATTTTGAAATTACTCAAACGTGATGGTTGTCATGATACAAAAGAAATATGTTGATTTGGGCTGCACAACAGTAGTGTAACAGTGCCACCTAATGAATATTAAGAGGAATAGCAGGTCAGTGTGTTATATGTGAAGTATCCTCAAATTTGGGGACTGAAAAAATTGTCCCTGATGTTCCTCTTCTTTTTCAGTGAAACCCCCATCCCAGAAGGAGAGACGTATATTTGCAGCTATGACTTTGTGGCTCGGAACAGCAATGAGCTGTCTGTATTACATGGAGAGAAACTGGAGGTACACTGTGCTACACTGGTACTGGCTGCTCTCTGGGTTATTAGTGCTGTGCTACACTGGAACTGGCTGCTCTCTGGGTTATTAGTGCTGTGCTACACTGGTACTGGCTGCTCTCTGGGTTATTAGTGCTGTGCTACACTGGAACTGGCTGCTCTCTGGGTTATTAGTGCTGTGCTACACTGGTACTGGCTGCTCTATGGGTTATTAGTGCTG
>JAABNY020000045.1:4761473-4778515 GCA_015164015.2 Brevimyrus niger | reverse complement strand
GACGTTATCCATTGCTAAATTATGGCTCATCATAGACTAGCTAACCACAAAGCTAGCTAATGCCACTATCAGTGGAATACCACTAACGTTAACATTAATGACCTTGGAAACCACAATGAACTTATTCTGCCTAAATAAAGTAATGATTACTGTATTTATAACTAGCATGTCTCTAGTTACAATCCCTGCATTGGAGTGAACATTTAGACATAGAGAAAAAGTATCAAACGTAGCCTGTGCATAAAAGTTAGCTTTTCTTTTACATGTGTGTGAAATCCAATGACGCTAAGTGTACGTTGCAGCATTAACGAGTCACGTAATGGATTTAGATCGCTAAATTTTAAAACCAGCAAATATTTGTATCGGTATCGGCCTTCAAATCCTTTATCGGTCGAGCTCTAATTCAGAGTCATTTTGTTGCTTCGATGGACACACCCTCCACATGATTCACCATCTCCCTCGCAGACAAAGCTGGCAGTTTTATCTGGCAGAACAGGCACTCAGATGGGACCCGAGCTGGTCCTGATTCCGATGCAGACCACCAAGCACCTGCTGCACACCACTGGCTCGGGCTCGCACTACGTGCTCTTTCGGACTGGTGAGGTGGCACCGCTGCTCGCGGGACTGAGCCGAGCATTGTGGTGAAGCTGCGCGTGCCGATTGCACACTGACCACTGGTCTGTCCTGCAGCCTTGGGGCTCCACGTTCGAGCGCTTTGGCGCATCGCAGCTGAGGTGCAGCCGGGCAGTGAGAAGACTCTGAAGAGGGAGCTCGCGTGGGAGGCAGCAGGGGGCGCCTCTGAGCAGCCGCTGAGGTGAGACAGGCTTCCCCAGGAGGTAATGATCAGAGCTGTTTTTTTAGGGTTCTGAGTCACCTCTGTTGTCTTCAGGTCGGCCGTCATCCACTGGCTGGTTCAGGTGCCAAAAAAGAGAGGTGGCCCTAGCCTCCTGTTGGTGACAGGGGGCGCCGTGGAGCTTGTAGATGGGGACAGTCTTCAGTCACTGTGGACGACCAATGTCAGCGGCATTCTGAGGTGCCTGCACACACGTCCGCCCCCACACTGTCACACACATGCTTACGGGCACCAGGTGAACCTGTTTGTCCCCTCAACAGTCAGCCAAGCATGGGGTACTATGACAAAGATGACATCACTGACGTGGTGCTGGAGGAGGACTCTGGGAATGGTACCAAACGGGTCAGTATGGTGCTGGAGGCTCAGTCCTTGCTGGGGCGCCCTTGACGCGTGTGTTGTCTGGGACCTCAGTACGGTACTCGGCACTGCTCCTCTGGTCCTCTAGGTGGCGATATTGAACGGCATGTCCGGGCTCGTCCAATGGCAGCTCACCTTGCTGAGACGGCCCAACACACCCCAGCCTGTCAGCTTCCAGAGCATCCACACAGTCTCTGTGTTCGCCTTCTGGGGACAGATGGTGGCCCCTCCCGATGCCCTGGTGAGTACGGCCAGCCACGCCCACTGGCCTGGACTGAGTGTGTCAGGAAGTCATGTGACCTGCAGTGCTGTGTTGCAGAGGCCTAGCAGTGAGGACACCTTCACCTACATGCTGCACCCCAAGCATCCTGATGCCATCCTGGAGAGCAATATGTGGGGAGGAGGCGGGCATACTGTCACCCTCAGGGGTATGAGTTTGGGGATGTATGGGGGTGGGGGGGAAGGTGAGTGCGTGGGGATGTATGGGGGGGGGGCACACCCCCATGACCTGCATCTCTCCATGCTGTTGCAGCGACACTGCTGGAGAGAAGCCGGCATGCCTGCTTCATCACGCTGGCGGCCCCAGCAGGCGCAGGGCCGTCCGTGACGCTCAGCAAGCGGAAGCTGAAGGACGACGCTTCCAGGAGCCGTGTCTGCTGGCTGGGGGACCTTGGGGAGCACCAAGACGAGGATGTGAAGTACACTTTCGAGAGGCTGCGTTTCTACCAGGAAGCTTGAGGAGGCGTCGACCAGCGCCTCCCCCCACCTCCCTCTTCAGACACAGTGCGTTCCTGGATGATCTGCCTCCACCAAGAGAACAAGTTCTACAGATATGCCCCCCCCCCCCCATTTGTCCCGTATAGTAGGTGGCACCACTCAACACGCAGTTCGTTCGCCGGTCTGTCCTGTTGAGTGAGGTGTGTGGTCTTTATCAGTCATGCGAGGCCCTTATCAGGTGAATGTGGACTTTATTAGGTGTGTGAGGGCTTTAGCAGCGTGTGACCTGCTTGTCTTCAGTATCGGCAGTTGTGCTACTTTCTGATTCTGTATCACACTGCTCCCTGCAGGACAGGGTCAACATGTCGAGGATCCGACTTCTGCACACAGGTGCCCTCGGTTCCATATCAATCAGGTGACAGACCCCGCTGTGCCTAAGAATCTTATGCTGGAAAAAAAGACTATGTAAACCATTGTACTACAGACACTTTTTGTATTTATAGTTAGTTAGATTAAATGAATGTTTCTCCTTTGCTGGAATTGGATTGTGAACCCCAGCAAAGCTGGGCTACATCTAGTGATTGCCAAATGAAACTTCCTGAACCATTTGCTGTAATTTTTCAAATCTCACTACATGATGCTTTTGGTTTGCTTTATGGTGTGATTTGAGCCATTTTTGAACTGAACATGCAGTGAAACTTCATTTGGCCATCACTATAATTTATGACAGTTATCAGCGCCCCCTGCACTGCACACTACAGCATGTCACTGCAAGGGAACAGCAGCATGTTGGTTACCTGTAGCTGACTGGATTGCAGTGCCAACCTGATTAGACTGGTTGGGCACTCCCTGGGCCACTTTCACTTTGTGGTACTGATTTGATCTATTTGCCTGTAACCGTCACTGTACATAAAATAAACACGTTAATGCTGTAGGTTGAGATCAGGAATTTGTGCTACTGAGCTTAACTGTGATAAGGCAGGGAAAGGGGGAAGACTGACAGGTGTCCTGCATGTTCGTATGTCCATCCTGCTGGTGTGTAGCAAAAAAAACAAAGCCACACCTTCCTGCCTGGCCCCCCCCAGTTAATGTGGAGATCACCGCCGTGTGACTGACCCGGGCTACGGAGTATGTATGTTATAAGGAACAGAGCAGCTGCAGAATTGTGTAACTCTGGGCTACAAGAATGAGAATATGCAAACTCCACTGGAAGAGCCGGGTCGACCCCCGTCCCTGCAGGAGTGAGCTGAGGCCAAATGCTTTTTCATAGGCGCAAGCGTAGCTGATGCGCTGATGGTCCCTGCAAATGTGCTGTTACTGTGTTACTGGCTTCCTTCTCTGGGGCAGCAGGCTGAAGACTCAAGTGGTTCAACCGGCATGGAGGAACTGCAGTAGCATTCTGTCCCCAAAGGAGAGCGTCATCTGCTCGCCGGCAGGCGGCCTCGGTGTCCCGTTGCCCCCCCCCCCCCCATAACATCCCGCCCTGCATTTATCACATGCTCTTAATCCAACAGAGCCACAGTGGAAAACTAATCACCTGGCTTTTGCATTTCAAATAGCCTTTTATGGGACATTATAAATAATTTAAGATAAACCGAAAAACACGGAACACTGCTTAGACATGACATTACACTGGGTTTCCTGAGGAAGGGGCGAGCTGGGGCAACTGACCCTGAAACGACCGAATCAGGCCCCGCAAGCTGCATGACCCGGCATTTTAAAAAGGGACACCCAATACACATCCGTTAAATTTTTTTATATAAAACTTCGAGAATAAATAAAAAGTGCCTAAAAACATTGTCGGAACCCTTGTATAAAATGCAAGGCAGAGAAGGTGCCCCTGCAGACGTCCTCACGGCCCCGGCCAGCGTTTACGGAGACGGATGGTGGCAGCCATGGCAACAGCAGCACGGAGCGCCGTCAGGGAGTCTCCGCAGCAGCGCCCCCATGCTGCTGCTGCTGCACTCCACTGCGCCTCTCCAGTTCCCACTCCACAAAGGTGTCAAAGAGGCTAGGCCAGGCCTCGTCCTCGCTGTAGTTGGACAGGTCGGGGCCGACGGCCTGCGTGAAGTTTAGGAACATGTTCCAGGTGTCGCGGGACACGCCCCTGATGCCAGCTGGGTTCTCCGTCAGGAAGTGCAGCCAGCGGGGCAGCAGCGTGGGCATGTCCTGCGTGAAGACCAGCCTCCAGAGCGCCACGGCCATGTCGCGTTGCAGCGAGCGCTGGCCCTGCTCCGCGTCCAGGCCGAACTGGAAGGTGAAGCGGTACAGGTCCTTGAAGTTCTCCTCGGCCCGCACCTCCTCCTGCAGCTCAACCAGCCGCGACATGATGCCCTCCGGGCTATCTGCACCCAGTGCCCGGCAGCCATCCACAAACTCCTTCCTGCAGGACACAAAGGAATCAGACAGGGCTGCGCGAGTCATATATTCGTCTCAAGACATACAGGATAGGCTGGGCTTTCCCAGAGAATGCTGGTCAGGGATAGCCTGGGCAGAGTGCCCCAATCTCTCACCTGGTGAACCTGCACATGGTGGCGGCCTTGAACTTCCAGGCAAGCAACAGCACACGAAACTCGGCTGGGTCGAGCTGCAGGTCGTTGCACAGCTGCTCCATGCCCTCCTCCAGGATGGCGTCGTCCTGCTCGTCTCTGTAGTGCCCAAAAAGTTCCTCTATGCGCCGCAAAGTCGGCCCGGCCTCGGCACCTTGCTCCACCCCCGGGGTCACCCGGGCCCCGCCCGGCTCCGCCCACACCTCTGCCTTCCCAGTGCCATTGGCAAGAGGGTCTTTCGCATGCGCAGACCCTGGCTCCTCCTTAGACCCCCCTGCCTCAGTCACTGCAGCTGTGCTTTTCTTGCAATGGGATTTGCTCCCTGGGTCCTTGTCTGCATTCCTGCTGCCCAGAGAGGATGAAGGGTTTTTGCATTTCGTGACACACTGGCCCATCTTGGCCCTGGTCCTGGCTCCGTCCCTCAGAGCCGGCCGAGTGTGCCCCAGCTGCAAGCGGGGCGACCCTCCTCGCTTAGCGTGCCATGATGAGCTGCCAAAGAGGACCAAGGGGACAGAGATGGGTGACGGACAATAGTGTCAGTGGCCCAGAAGCACAATCGCCACCATCTTCAGCTTCCAGGACAGAGCAAGAGGCCAATTGATGTCCTGCCTGTTAGTCATGCTTTAAAACGGTCAACCATTATGTAGGAGAGTGTGGACTGGAGGAAGCAGCTCAGCACCAGTGCAAGCTGGACCCCCACATGATGCACTGCACGTGCTGCCAGATGTGCGTGCAGGAAGACACACAAAGCTACGGGTGGTGCAGGGGGGGGGGGCACAGGTACTGTCAGCAGGCAGCACTTGCCACACCCTGTCAGCCGGCAGACACACCCAGCCTGCACTACAAGTATAATTACAGTGAGATGCCTGCGGCTGGGCACCGCCTCCCCTCAGGAATGCGCACGGCGGCCTGTAACACAACCTGCCTTTTATGTGTAGGCAGGAGAAAGCGGCTTCTCGGCAAGGAACACTGAAGGCATAGAGTGCAGGAGGCATAGGGAAAACAGCGCAGGTCCAAGCCCCAGAGGTGAAAAGTCATCAGCATCTCACTAGCGCAAAACCTCTTTCCATTCATGTTATAATCGTCATGTACGAAGACCATAAAGTAACGAACCTGACATACGAAATAAGTGGAATTGTTTTTATGTAATGTCAGGGACAAACTATATATACAGACCCCTCCCTCCCTCCCCCATACTTTATTGCCCCGAGGTTCTTCTGTGGTCACCCAACTGATGGTTACTTTTAGGACTGGGCGACCTAACAATGCTTCTGGCTCTGATGGTGCTTGCGGCCATAAGGCTCTTCTCCTTTTTGGAGTGCTGCCTGTTTGAACACGACATCCCTGTCTGGAGATGCGGTTCTCCCTTTTCGCTGTCGGGGCTTCAGCGTGTCCTGCTGTCATTTACCAGTCTGTCATTCATAAATATCATGCGAAGGCTCCGAGTAGGGAGTGGTTAAAATGAAATAACTGCAAATTCGGGGGTTAATGATCAGGAAAACCAGTTTTCTTACTAGTAAAGAAAACTGCAGAAGTTACTATGTGTGGAGACGAGTTTCGTTAGTGCCAAGTTAGAAAATATAAAGCAGAAAAAGATACATAAAGGATAAATAAAACCAAGAAAAACTGACGGTGCACGAGAACCGCAAACTGAAAAGGGAAAGTCTGTGAAAGATGTGACGGCAAACTCAGTGACATAATGAGGGGATTACCTTTAAACGCAGGGAGATCGCGGTGGGGAAACACGCATCAGCGCGCGGACACCGTCAGCCCCGCGAAACACCGCATCCTGCTCACGACACGCAGCCCAACTTACTGCTCCATCTCCTTTCCCCACATACCGGCCACTTTGAAGCTGCTCTTTCTCTGTGAACGGGAAGTTTTTCTCCAATCCCCCCTCTCAGTGTCGGCCTTCCTATTGAGTAGACACTAATGGGAATCTTCTTGGCATCACTTCCGGCAGAGGGCGGCCTGCACGTAACGTCATAAACAGCGCGCCCGCAGCTGAACGTCATCAGGCCGCACCATACCTCTTATTTGAGTGGTTCCCTCAACCCTTCCGAGTGAGTAATTGAGTTGTATGTCGGTGCATCACGTAATAAGAAGTCATTTTAGGCACCCTTTTTTCACACTGTAAGGTAAAAGTTGCAGCAGGTATAATATCCGTTATTCTGTATAAAGGCATGATTGACTCCGGTTGCCTTAGCAGCACACATACAACAATTCGGTACTCCTTAGTGCTCTGTAGTAACAGCCCTAAAGCCCCGCTATTCATTACCCCCCCGTGCCGATCGTATGTGGACCCCATAGCCATGCATGGGGATGCTGACTGTACTCCTGAATAAATGAAACGAGCTTTTTTTGTGCCGGTACCGGAGCGGCTCTGTCCGGGTTTCTGAGCTCTCGCTGCTGTCTCCTGCTATGTCTGTCAGTTTCTTTAGGTATGGAGACCGACTCGTCCCTCCTGACGTCCGAGGTGGAGCGACAGAGGCAGGAGCAGCTCTATCACCAACTTCTCGTTCAGGTCTGTTCATTTCGGCCCCCCTGTCCGCTCCGCTACTCGGTCCTCTACGGTGTTTCACTGGCAAAGGAACAAACAGCATGCGTACAGCTGGATCAGTGCCCCTGTTTGGATGGGCAGCTATTGGGTGGATACCATGTGACCCGATGCTCATATCCTTATTAATCCTGTTTGTGTTCTGTTATGGCTGTGTGTTCTGAGAAGCTTAGTAAGAGCTTAAGATTGGCACAGTGTAGCCTTTCCTGGCTTCTGAAGGACGTTTGTCTGATCTCTCTCTCAGACCATGGGAGGGACAGAAACCCAGAATCCTGACTCCCGAGTCATTCAGCCACAGCCTGGTAGGTCCCTCAGGTGGAAGATGTCCTCCTGCCTGGTGATAAGGCAGCATGTTTATTCAGTTCACTGCAGGCTTAGTGACAGGTCCAGGTGTGGCCACCTAGTCTACGCTTCATCTGGCTGCCTCTCTTACAGGACTGTGTGTGAAGACACTTTCTCTCCCCGACAACGGCAAAGTCTTTGTGAATATCTGTCAGTCTCCCTCGATCCCTCCACCCCCCCACCTCTCCCGGGAGCAGCTGCTGGAACTTCTCCAGTCAGATGACCCTACGGGGTACAAAGTTCCCATGAGCCTTGGGGAGCCCCACGCTGAGCTGGACAGCAGTGAGTGGTATTGCAGAGATTCTGAATAGGAGGTGATGGGTACAGGGGGTCATTCGAGTGACATGGAGGGAACAGCATGCTGAAATGACATATATGTTTGACTTTATATCTTTATACCTTTGCGGTATGTTAAATTAAAGGGGCCCTATTATGCTCAGTTTCACTGTTCATAACTTTTGGAGTCTACTGAAAAGGATTGACATGTTTTAGTGTTACAGAAACATAATTTTTCTCGTCCTGCATTCCCCTATTTACTCTATAACTGCCTGAAATGCTGTTAGAGCCCTAAGCTCCACCCCCAATGAGTCCAGGGTGCTCTGATTGGTCAGCTTGCCCTACACATTCCGCTCCTGTCTTGCAGTATGCATGCAGGTAAGTGCCCAATGAGGATTGTATTACGAAGAGACCTCACCATGTCACAGAAGTAAGGACTGGAATTTCAACAAGGCATTTCAGGCAGATTAAAGTGGTTTCTGTGGTGAGATTGGCTCCATTTGACGTGTACTTTGGACCTTAAGACTTTGCAGACCACTTAAATGCACATAAAGCTATATGACACACTAAAAAAAAAAGTAAAATTAGGAAAAAATAATATGGCTCCTTTAAGCTCGGTTCTTGATCTTTCGATTAAACTTTTTAATTAAACTTTCGATATTAATGTTTATAATTAGGATATTTTTAAAGTCTGAGTAAACTTTGAAAAACTGTCCCAGTTTACCAATATCCACCCTACAGGAGCACAGTACCAGCGCTGCAATACCACTGGGAAAATATATATATGTATATCATTGCAGATTCCCAAGGCTGTACAGCTTATGATGTTGTGATCAACAATGAATTCTTCAAGAAATGCCAGGTGTGTGTTATTGCATGTGTGCACAGTTTTCAGTTTTTAGAATGTTTTAAATTCCTTTTTAAAAGCATCAATCTACAGAAAGACCAGTAGTTTCTGCTTTTTTCCCAGAAAGACCAGCTCTTCTTGCAGTTTGTTGTTACGGTGTCTCTAGACGGTCTGGAGAACAAATATAGTGTGGAGCTCAGTCGAGGTCCGTTCCATCCTGCCTCTGTCCTGAAGATCAGTGTTTCCTTCTTCATTTGTGCACCATGATGTAGCTTCATCTGCCTCCTCCTTTCGCACAGAATGGAAAGTTCTAAAGAACCGCAAGTTCCTGGGTTCGATGAACAGTCAGAACATCCGGACTAAGAGCAAGCCGGTGATAGAGGAAATGAGTGCAGTGTAAGGCCCGGTCCGGAGGCAGTAC
Organism: Brevimyrus niger; assembly: GCA_015164015.2. NCBI lineage: Eukaryota > Metazoa > Chordata > Actinopteri > Osteoglossiformes > Mormyridae > Brevimyrus > Brevimyrus niger. The sequence goes on along the minus strand of JAABNY020000045.1, from coordinate 4,769,596 downwards.
ACTAAACGGGAACTTTTTGGGTGTTAGTGTGTGTTTGTTTCTGGGTACAAATACAACTGACCATTTTAAGTATTTCCACACAAATTACGTGAACCTCCGATCTAATTATTGAAACAGGAGTTCCTACCACAGGGTGGAAACAAATTGCATTTTTTTTACATTTTCTTTTCCACAGAGACCAGAACACATCGCCCCCTGCTGCTAAACAGTGAGTATTGCTCCTAATATGCCCCGACCCTGTAACTGTGCTCATACCCACCCACCCCCTGCCTCCCATTAGCCCGAGTAATGTGGCCCTGCCCAGCTATTTGGTCTACATGTAGAAAGAAATAATAATAATAAAGACACAATTATGTGTCGTCTCTGTCTCGCTCTCTCTCTCCCTGTCTCACCCCCCATTCCAGGCCACAGTTCTGTCTTGTGGTGGAGCCCTCTTGCGGAAACCCAGAGTACCTAACAGCAGAAATCCAGTTGCCAGGAGTGGTGAGATGCCTTTTTACTGTTGTTTATGGGGGATATCCACACACCTGGTCATGATGAGCCCTAGTGTGCCCAGAACTCCCCTCTAGCTGAGCTCTTAACCAGCTCTATCCTCTGGATCGTCTGCTCTGGGCCCCCAGAACCAGGTGTGCAACACAGCTGTGCCTCTGGGACACTTAAGGCCTCACTTTACAGGTATCTTCTCGGTCGCTGGTCCTGGATCTGGGGGAAGACAGGCTGCTGCTGACTGCCCGGCCCTCCCTGTACCACCTGGACTGCTTCTTCCCGCTCTGCGTGGATCCAGATAGCAGCTTGGCCCAGTTCAACAGAAACACACAGGTGCCTTTTCCTGCCCCCCCCCCCCTTTGTATCTGCTGACCATAACCCTAGGTTGATTGATACTTCAGATATGAGTTGAAACTAGTTAAATGTCTTCTAAATTCTTCTTTCTGTCTCTCGTTCAGGTTCTCACCATAAAAATGAGAGTGATCCCCTCAGGAACCACATAGACACTGTTTACCTTCTCAATAAAGCTAATTTAAATTTGCTAATTGTGAGCTTGTTTTTTCCCCATGTATGAATTACTGAGGCTGATCTGCACCACTAATTTAGTCCCAAGGTGGGAATTTGGTGCAGGAGCTGGAGACCAAAGCCTCCCGGGATCAGGCTGTTAGCCTCAACATACAGATCAGGACGGGGGCCTCTGCCAGGCACTCGCTCTGCATAGGCTATCTAGGGCTCTGATGGGGTTGTGTTTTCGTTGGATCAGCCAGCAGTATAGTGTGGAGGCCCTGGAGGATGGAGCACCGGCCTGTCAGGAGTGACAGCGGTGTCTTTACCAAAGGGGACCCTATTTGAAGGAGCTGGATTCTGCTGCTTTAGTGCTGGCAAGCTCCATTGTGATGACTCTGGCGCGCCCCCCTCCCGATGCCAACACCCTTTCACCTGTCCCCCCCTCTCCTATTTCAACAGAGCCGTCAGCATCTCCCTCTTAATCCTGTTCTCTTATTACAATGTGGTCTGTCATCTTTCTCCCAAAATTCCCCCTTAATCCACCTATCGCTACCTCTCCATCTCTGGAAGTTGCACCCACCCCACCCCACCCCACATGGTTTATAAAGCACCCACCCCCCCAACTCACAAACTTCCCACTCCCTGCCATCCTCCCCATCTCTTCTGGCTGTAGATTCCGGCTCCAGCCAAGGTGAGTTCTGGAACATTCTTTTTGAGCATGTTTTGTCCTTTCTTCTCCCCCGTCTCCCTGCATTTCCACCCCTCTGACCCCCAATCAGTGCCTTTCCGCTCTTTTGGGCTCTGTGACCTCATTTGTCAGGACAGACTAAAGCCAAAGTTACCATTTGCTGGAATGATCTAGAGGTGAGTCAATTGATGAGGGAGAGTACATGCATGAGGAAGAAGGCTATGAGGAAGACCTAGGGATACAGTGCGGGGCCTGACGGGCCCATGCAGAAATATCATTACAGGCAATCGATGGCACATTGGGGTGTCCACTGGGAACCTGGCTTTTCCAGGGCTATTAATAAAGCCCGTTGTCATTGTTAATGGGAGTCCGTGAGTCAGAAGCTGTTCTTTCTGTGTCCTTGGCTAAAATTAACTAAACAGAATCCCCCTGCTAATGCTCCCACAGGTGTCCCGGGTAACTCTATACAGCCCATAAGCCCCCTATTGTCCCCCTCTGTTTCTGTCCCCCCACCTCTGTCTGTCTGCTCCTCTGCCTTCCTGACACCAAGCTGATGGAGGTGCAGAGCTCCCCATCTCAGCCCCCCCTGGGGGCTCCTTCATACCCCGTCGGCGATTCCCTCGTGGAGTGGCGTCACTCATACCCGTAAAGCGATGTGTTCAGCTCCTGACCAAACCCTGTGACGGGCTCCCACACGGAGGGGCCGGTAAAGGCCCTTCAGTCATTAGGACACTGATTTTGTACTGAGTGACTCGTTAACACTGACACTTGACAGAAGGAGATGAATTAGATGTTGAGCGATGGACTGAGATGCTTTGGATTTGCACAGCAGGGAAGAGGCGATGACAGCTATGTTGTCTATAAATTGTTTGAGGGAGTGACATAGGATATAAACTGACCCGGCTGACGGAGGGGGGTTACTGAGAAAAAGGGGAAGGTGACAGGAACTGGCTGTGAAGGGGGCCTGGAATGCTCCGGGGGGTCGTGGCCCATCCACATGCGGAATGTTTACAACCAAATGGTGCCAACTGGTGCTAAGTGTTGGCAAGTTCCCATGTGGAAACAGACAACATGCTACCAAGACAGAAATGCTAAAAAACATCTTCTGTGTATCAAATCTTAGCAGTCAGAGAGAAACTTCCAATACTTCCAATAATTGTATAACTATACAACAGGGGGTCTCAAAGTTAGTCCAGGCCCAGCAGAGAACGCACCGTATGATTCAAGATGGTTAACGTAAAAAGGTTTTAAGGACAATAATACAAGGCAGAACCACCAAATTTTCTCACACACATAACTCGTCATAATCCCGCATCTCCGTGTCAGAGAGTCGAAACGTTAAAAAGCTCCAGTTTTTTTTATATATTGATCCCTATATCAAAGGTTATTGTAGACTCTTTGAAGTTCATTAAATGCTCTTTTGTTGCTGAAAATTATTCCAAAGCTCTGACTTTCAGCAAAAAGTTTGAGAACGCCTGCTATACAGAAAGTGGCCTTGGATATGTTAGCTGGTCATGCAGCTTCTGAATGCATTGTCTTCTGTTAGAATATATATATGGCATGGAGACCAAATAAAAACCAGCTCCAGTCACCCTGTAAAGAAGACTGGAGGGCCCGATGTAGAAAGTGGAAGAAACTTGATATCCCTTTCTGAGTCTACTGTACATCCTCAGCTGCTCTGGCTGTCGCCGGCAACCAGCATGACGTCAGCGTGATGGGCTTTGGGAACACTACTGTGTTGCTGCTGTCCCTCTCAGATCCAGCTTAGTGCCTTAATCATGGCTTTTTGTCCACAGAGCAGCGATGTCTGACGCAGATGAATACGAGTGAGTAAACCACCAGCTGCCCCCATTCATATGACAGTAATGCTTCATTCAGTAGTGGCACTGTACGATGAAAAGGCAAATACATTTTTCTCTCGTTGCGTATTCCTTAATAATACTTAAGTTTCCCAAACCCAGCTTCGGGAGCACCAAGTTCCATAAAATGGACTAGAAAATAGTTTTTAAGAGGAAATAACCCCGCTAACCGCTAATCCACATCCAGGGGGATTGAGCTAACATTAACACAATGGCTCAAATTGGCAAAATACTAAATTGGACAACACTATGATTTACGATAAAAAAAGAAACAGTTTGCAGTCAATCGCATTTAAACATTTTAACAGAGCCTTCAGTAGGCTGGCAGTGAGATTTGGCGTTTGGTCCGCACGGGGGCGCTGATGTGACACATAACTAATACCAAACTATTCCCTGTGGGCGAAGTCATATACTACTTTAAAAATAAGCAAGAAAAGCAAGAAAATGACGAAATAGGACAGTAAAAATATATAATAATACACCACATCAATAAATAATGGAAATAAATACGAGTAATAATAGCATCAGGCAGTATAATCATTATACTTTGCTATTTGAGCACTGCAGTGTCACTGATCTATCTCCCTCTCTGCTTACAGGGATCAGGTGGAAGGTAACATAGCGCATGTTTCCTGTTCTTTTTCCATTTTTGTTGCTGATGGTGAAAATATAAAATCTCCCTCCGGTTTGCTTAAAAATGAAAAGCCGGTAAGCTGTCCTTCCACTGGCGAGAGCATTCCCTGTTATCTCCTAATTCTTCTTTATTGTTCAGAGGAGGAGCAGGAGGAAGAACAGGAGATAGAGCAAGATGGGGAACAGGCAGGAGATGGAGATGGAGACGGAGGTGAGAAAATCACGTTCAGCAGCCTAACCTGCTACGTTCAGAACTCCGGAGCTGACATCATTCTCCAGCCTGCATATCAGCCATGTCATGACATATCAGTAATGACACCGACAACTGTCAATAGCCTTTTCTCTTCTGCTGCTATTGGCTGGTGCCTTGGTGGTCCCAGGCAACAGAGCAGTAGGAGAACACAGATTACCAATGTGTTTGAGTTGTGTGATCCATACAATGTCATAGTGTCCGGATTCCTTCTGCAAAGGTGAATTTTCAGCAAATAATCGCATGATACATTGTAGTACAGAAGAAGGATTATGGTGTTTATGATATATGTTACATCTTTTTAGTTCCCTACTGTATCTTTCTTGCCTAGTGTGAGAAAATTAAACAACATTCAGCATATATATTTAAGGATGTCACATATATAAGTGGTATATTTAATATATCAGTATGTTCAAAAAAGATTAAGTTGGCATGGGTTCATAAAGGGAATTGTGCTTATTTCACTATCCTTAGGTGCTTAAATGTTTGTTCTTCCTTGTTTTCCTTTGAATTGCCATCAATCCTGCCCTCCTATCAGAGCAGGAGACTCATGAGGAAGGTGAACACCCGGCATGTCCTCTGCTTCATCCTCCGCCCTGTTCTTTCGCTTCCTGCACCCACACACACACGTTCCCCCAGGCTGGGACCCCACCTCTCTGCCTGTGCAGTAAATAGGCAACTACTGTTTTAACAGATATGGTGGCTCTGAGTCCCCTCTGTCCCCCTGAATCGCTTGTGTTCCTCAGAGTCCCCTATGTCCCACTGAGTCCCCTATGTCCCCCGGAATCACCTCAGTTCCCCTGGGTCCCTTCTGTTCTCCTGGGTCCTCTTTGTGCCCCTAAGTCTCCTCTGCCCCCCTGAATCCTTTCTGTCCCCCTGAATCATTTATGTTCCCCCTGGTCCCCCTCTGTCCTCATAAGTCCCCTTTGTTGCAGTGTAGGGCAGCTTATAAAGACACCACTGTTGTTCTTTTTGCACAGCCAGTGACACTTTACCCCCTCTGTCTCTCTCTCTCTCTCTCAACATCGCAGAGGAGGAACGCCCTCGACCCAAGTATGTGTATCTTTCTGTCTCCTTGTCCTGATGCCCTTATGCATGAATATGATTGAATGTGCAGCACCCATCACCCATTCACTCTTTTTTTTTTCCATTTCCTTCACAGGCCCATGGTTCCTCAGCTTGCCGCCCCGAAAATCCCAGAGGGGGATAGGGTGGACTTTGATGTGAGTTGGTTTTGTCTGACACCATCTTAGACTTTGAGATATTCTCAACATGACCAGCTGTAAAACTTCTGGAGTTAGAAAAGGGGGGAAATGTTTTAAAATGAACACAAGAATACTATGTACTTGAAAGCTGATGTCCTCCTTCTTCAGGACATCCACCGGAAGAGGATGGAGAAGGACTTCCTGGAGCTGCAGACCCTGATCGACGTCCATTTTGAGCAGAGGAAGAAAGAAGAAGAGGAGCTCATTGCGCTGAAGGAGAGGATTGTTAGTTCCACCTCACTGCCACCTGTGCCCGTGAAGGAATGCAATTCACTCATATGTTTCTCTCTCTCACTGATTGTTGGTTGCCCATTTCTGTTACCAAAGACCAGACTATGTCTTCCTGTGCTCAGCTTCTCCTTTGCTCAGCCTCTTTTCCTGTGCACAACTTCTTCTGTTTTGCTCAGCTTCTCCTGTGCTCAGCCTCTTCTACAATGCTAAGCTTCTCCTGTGCTCAGCTCCTTCCGTGGTCAGCTACGTTTCCTGTGCTCTGTAACGGGTGGATTGACACCGTGTCTGTTTTTCTCCTACATTCTCATTCCGGCAGCTCTAAAGTGTATCAGGATTTTTGGAATATAATATTTTTAAGTGTAGGTGTGAGCACAGCACACTGCTCTCTGTCCCCCCACCGCAGGAGCGACGTAGATCCGAGAGGGCGGAGCAGCAGAGGGTTCGAGCCGAGAAGGAGCGCGACAGGCAGACAAGAATCGCGGTGAGATGACGGCTTTTGGCATTTTTTTACTCAGCTGCTCCTTCTTCTGTGGGACTCAAGCAGACAGGGCCTGAAAGTGTGTACCATCTTCAGGAGGAACGCCAGAGGAAGGAGGACGAAGAAGCCAAGAAGCGTGCAGATGATGAAGCCAAGAAGAAGAAGGTGCTCTCCAATATGGGGGCCAACTTTGGAGGCTTCCTGGCCAAGGTCCGAGTCACTTTTGTAACTCAATAATGTCACTGAAATATCTCAGAGTATTTCAATAATGCTCATCTCTGTACTAGAAGTTGTACTATACACAGTGAATGAACTGCAGTGAGAGTGAGTTGAGTGTATGAAATGAGATTAAAGAAAGCTGCAGTTACTGTGGGCGCAGTGTGTGCAATGACAGTAAATGAGGCTGCAGTGAGACTGGGTACAGTGAGTGAAATGAGAGTAAATGACGCTGCAGTGTGTTTGTGTTCAGTGTGTGAAATGAGAAGAAACGAGGCTGGAGTGAAAGTAGGTGCAGTGTGTGAAATTTGAGTAAATGTGGCAGCAGTGAGAGTGGTCACACTGAGTGAAATGAGAGTAAACGAGGCTGCAGTGAGAGTGGGTGCAGTGCGTGTTACGGCCGGTCCCTCCTGGCCCCAGGCTGAACAGAGGAGGGGCAAGCGTTTGACTGGAAGGGAGATCAAGAAGAAGACTTTAAACGAGCGACGCAACCCTCTGGGCATCGACAGTCTGCGGGAGGATGGACTAAGGTGACCCGCCACAGACGCACACCAGCACCCCACCGATTAACACTGCCCAGGCAACCCTGAAATGACTCCGCAGTGCTCCAGGGACATAACTCTGCTGCATTGTGACATCATGATTCTGCCTACAAAGAACAGTGCTGTCGCAGCTGTACTGATAGGCGTGACCTCATTCGGGTAATACTGATATTCTCCAATCTGATGCACTCCAGAGCTCGAGCACAAGAAATGTGGAACTGGATCTATGAGCTGGAATCTGAGAAATTTGACTTCATGGACCAGATGAAAAGACAGAAATATGAGGTGTGTTGCTTCCTCGGGTACAATCAGACATTACCGCCTGAAGGTGAAGAGGTGTCTGCATCAAATTTTTCTGTTTGAAATCTTCATGATCTTTTTTTTTTTCCAGATTGTCGTTCTGCTGAATAGAATTTCCCATGCCCAGAAATTGTAAGAAAAATTGATTTCCTAATTTCTTATATATTTGAGATGTCTTTGATTACCTGTATAACTATTTGCATAGATAATACAGTGTAGCTCAATACTGAACATGCTAATGCTATGACGCTCACTTTGGCTCGTCCTCATCCTCTTCCTCCTCTCCTGCTGTCTTCCCTGCAGTAAAAAAGGCCACGGAAAGGGCAAAGTTGGCGGCCGCTGGAAATAGGGCAGCATGTGAAGACGTAGCGGTGCCGTGTCGGGGGCGGGGCAGGGGGAGGAGCTATACGCGGCCCCCCACTCCACAGCAACAGCAGCGCACAGCCAGACAGACAGCCGCGTAACATTTGGGTGGTTTTTCCACCTCTAGCTTTTTGGTAGCATCCTGCTCATGCCTTGGATATTCAGTCAAGCGCAATAAAAATAAACCTTACGTATAGAAAATGAGGTGTAGGCGGGGCCTTGTTTTGAAAAGACACTCCCTACTTGTTAAAATCCACCTTTCTCAATGCAGTACTATAAAACTGAACAGTGCCTTATGTTAACTC
>JAABNY020000045.1:4740297-4758178 GCA_015164015.2 Brevimyrus niger | reverse complement strand
ATAGACGGATTTGAACCCAATAGCTTCAGTGATTTACTTGTGATGCAGCCACAATGAGGGCAGGTCTAGCAGAAGTGGAGAAAGGTGTCAATGAGAGAGAGAGAGAGAGAGAGTATGGTGGGGCAGGTGGAAAGACAGAAGAAGAGAGGGGAAGCCTGAGAGGCTGAGGGATGCACTGAATGCAGGAAGAACTTACTCTTATGACTGTGGTCTTTTAAGGAGAGGTGAGGGCCAGCGAGACATGGGAGAGAGGAGGGAGAAATGGGGTCAAATAAAAAACATTCAGCAAATTACCATCCCTCCCTTTGCTGCACTTCCACAAGGGTGCGCTCTCAGCATCCAAGTTACCCACTTGGCAGCTTGCCCTGTTCGTTCATGAACTTGTTCTTCATGTGGTCAAAGTTGTGGCTTGGATGGTGCGGATGGGCGGCAGGGCCCGGGGCCGCTTCATGCCCGTGCTCTGGGTTCCACTCAGGTTCCTCAGGTTCCTCTTGCTCGGGTTCTGGCCCTGCTGCCCGGCGAACCCTGGGAAGGGCCTTCAAAGTGGCCAATCGCATTGCTGCTCAGCCTCAAAAGGACAGAATGAGAACAGTGAGAACCCAGTACCAGCGTCGACATCACTGAAATAGAGGACTGGGCAGGAGGGAGTTTTAAATCCCGTTCCCTCCCACTTCTGCAAAATTCTGTCCTACTCCAACTCCATCCCGCTCCCGCCTGCTCCAGCAAGATTCAGTTCCACTCCCATAAGATTCTGCCCTGCTTCCAATTGCTTCCAAAAGATTTTGTACCGCTCCCACCTGCTCCCATAAGATTCTGTCCCATTCCCGTAAGATTCTGTCCTGCTCATATTTTTGTCATATTTTTTCTCATTTCCTCCAGCAAAAGGAAAATGTGTTTCATTGTCAATTGTCAGGACAATAGAGACAAACTTATATCCTCAACAAACGGACTATGTTCAAATGTTTAACAGTTTTCAGTTTTTCATATAATATGAGGCTAATCATACACATAGGTTTTTTTTCACCTGCAACAACATTTCCAATAATAGGTTGCTGTAGATGTGCACAAACAAAATCCACACATTGGGATTTCATTGTTTCAACTTTTAGTGCAGTTGTCACTTTCGATTTGCTTGCACTTGCAGTGAATGTCAGCGTAGTCTGGCCCTTTGCAAACTGAACATATGTTTCCCTGAAGTGCCAGACTTATACCCAGTGTATGGTAGCACTTTGTCACACTTGTCATAAGGGGCAAAAGGCAAATGGTTCCCATTGTGGCTCCTTACAATGACTAGGACTGCCACATATCTGATTTCATTTACTCTGTTTTAGTTTTATATTCACATTTCCTTAAGCGAGCACTTACACCCCCAAACATTAAAGATTTTCATGCTGTCTGGACCATCTGACAGGGTAATAACAATAGTGATGAGGAACCAGTGTTGCCAAGTCTCAGGAGATAAACAAGCAACCTCACTCCTGAAAACAAGCCCAAAATACACGATCACATGGAACACAGTTTGTCCTGTGTTCGCCGTATTGTCTGTGTTCCTTGTAAATGTAACATGCATATACAACAGTAACTGAAATACAGGAGTCATGGCTTTTATGTTTTAATCGATCATTATCTTGTGTTGATGTGGCAGTAAATAACACCACATAACTTGCCATGATCTAAATATAATCATTTGTAGCATATTTTACACAAATTATTGGACAGTGAACACAAAAAAAATCAGAGAGATGCACGAAAGAAATCTTAATTAACCTTTAAACACTCATACAATGTGAAATTCTGGCCAAAGATTACACTAAAATGAAGTCATGTAAAATGATGTAAATTCTTAAAAAGCTAGCCAAAATGGCTAAAACTAGTCAGCAAAGAAACTAGTGAGTTAACATGTGAATCATAAGAGGAATGCAGCAATACAGCAACTCCCATACACCTGTACAGTTTGGACACTGGCAGTTTTATTGTGGGGACATACATAGTGCTGTTTTTCTAAAATAAAAATACCACCAAAATCCTATACACTGCGGTATCTCGCAGGCATATCATTCACTTCCCACCTGCTCCTGCATTCAAAAATGAAAACTTGCCCCGTGCAGCACTTTATCACGGCGGGTCCTGTGGAATTGCAGACCGCTACGCAGCAGACCGGGAATATATGGGGCCTGAGACTGGCGAGATGAGATCTCTTCACTAAGAGTGTGAACTCCCAGAATGTCTACAAGTCACATGACATAATACAGACTCATTATCAAATGGCTGCGTGGCTTCAGCATTTCTTCGTCCCTCTCCCTGTGTTCTGCCTATAATCCATTTTTAACGTGTTACACATTAATGACTCCTTGAAGCCCACAGGAAATCTGTTACAAAAGCGGATCATGGCTACAGAGCGCTTTGGAGACGCACTTTACACAATATGCAGGATCTAACGAATCAGCACGAAATTTGCAGCACATTCTTCAGCTGTGTGTGCATTTGTGCTGAGGCCTGTGACCCGTATGGAATCCCCTGCAGCGTGTCTCCATGCCCTGGGACCTGGAATACACCTCCAGTGCCCAGTGACCCATATGGGATCCCCTGCAGCCTGTGTCTGAGCCCTGGGACCTGGAATATACACCTCTGGTGCCCAGTGACCCATATGGGATCCCCTGCAGTCTGTCACTGTGCCCTGGGACCCAAGATACACCCCTATATCCCCAGCAACCAATGACCCATGCAGGAAAATCCACACAGTGCATCCAACATGACCATAATCTGTCCTGTGACAACCTACCCCACCCCCCGCACCGGAACTAACAAGATTAAATGCAGGCGTTAATCCAGAGATCCCAAAGCTTAAGCAAAACAGAGGATAGCTTTGTCCTGTCCCCTGGTCGCAGTGGCATACAGACATGCCGAGTGACACTCAGTGGACTCAGAGCAGAAAGCCCTCAAAGCACAGCAGCACATTCATGGAATTTGCACGTGTCACCTACATGGGCACAGCATTTGGTGAAACCACAAGATCAGGAAACCATGCAATAATGTAGGATCACTGCGGGATAATGAGGAATGACTGACATGCAGGATGAAAAAGGCACAAACTCAGAAAACATCAATGAACAAAGTTAAAAAATCATTTAAAAAAATGATTGCAAATATGGTGGGAAGAATCAGATCTGGATGACATAAAATATTTGCTATAATATACTAGGGCTGCACCATGTTGAAAAAAAAAATCACATATTGGCATGTGATTTTGCCATTAGAAATATTGGGGTGTTTTTAATGCAAAAAGGCATTCAAATTAAATTTCTCACAAATCTCTCCAGGAGTATAAATATTAAAAAAATACTAAGTCTTGAAAAGGAATAGGGCTAACCATTCATATTGCAAAGATTGCTTTGTCTCGGATATTTTGCAGAACTATTTCCTGTAAGTTCCTGCAATTAGATGACACTGGTGCACAAAAAAAGGCTCCGTTTTAAGGCCGGTGTCAACACTTCTTGGACAATGTTGTCTAACCTCCCATACATTTATACAGATATCAGTCCCTTCTATAAGCAGGAAACACCAGTTTTATGCCATAATTCATCCTAATCACCTCCCTTGTAATAGGCAGCTAAACACAGGATTCGGTTTCAATTCATTTTTACGAAGCAAGTACAAATGCCCTCAGGGGGATACTATAAAGACATGAAATAAGCATGACTTACCAAGTAGGAATATACTCCCTCTTTATCAGTGAACAGCCCTGTGTCACTCTTACTAACCCTAATCCCCTTGCCAAATACACTGGGCCTTAAACTCCTCTGCCCAAAGCCCATTCAAATCACTAAACCAGCATTTGACTTAATCTCTCTCCTGCTGTCAGGCTGCAGCATATACTACTTGTTCCGATCAAATCGAAAGGTTAAGTTCCCCCTCTCAACCACTTCTCTGGTAATGGGGTCATAGGGAAAGTAAGGAATGCATATCTACCCCCTTTTTACTAATCAAAGTACATCCAGCTTCATTTTATGCCACTCCGCTACTGAACCGGTTTACAGGTTGACTGGAAGCAGCTATAAACCCTCCAGCTTCACTTTATGATCGTCATCTGAAGCCAATCCTCAGGGACACCCAGCTCATTTCCACTCCTCCCCCAGCAGCCAGTACACCGTCACCAGCTATTCAATAAGCTTGTGCTGGGGGGGGGGGGGTCAGCAGAGACTGTTGAGATGAATGGCTAGATGGCAAAAGGCTCTAGCAGTGAAGTTCAGCATAATGAGGTACCCCCCATGTACCCACAGCTCCAAGAGGGAATACAATTAGACAAGCAGACATGTCACAGCAGACATTTTTATTGGATTCTGCTCAAGCCTTAGTGATCAGCTCAAAGACACCTTCAGTACCACACCTGACAAAACTTCAAGTCAGCTTCAACAAAAAACAGCACATAGCAGGGTGTCTGGGAGGGGTGACACACCCCCCAGGGAGGTCTCAACTGCTGTGCTTAAGGGTGTGCTTGTCAAACAGGTACTCTGCCAGCCTGTTGTTCGCAGCATCCATCTTGGACAGGTTGGTGATGTAATCACCCAGTCTCTTGATTGTCTTCACCTTCTCATTCAGGCAGTGAGTCTCCAGGAAGTCACACAGCTGACAGGCAAGAAAGCTCATTTGCTGACAATGAACACACAGCAGCCCCAGCAGGAGCACACACACGCCAACTCACATGCGGGTCAGTCTTGTCAGTGGCCATCTGGTGCAGCTCCAGCAGGGACTGGTTCACATTCTTCTCCAACTGCAGGGCACACTGCATCGCCTCCAGCCCCGAGCCCCACTCATCCCGCTCCGGCTTCTGCAGACAAGAAACACACAGGCTCAGAACCAAACACAGCAGCCACCCTGGTCTAACAGGCTAGGCAGAGCGCACCCACCTTGACGTCCTGCAGAAAGTTGCGGCCACCCCTTTTGTTCTGGAAGGCCATCAGATGCTCTACATGCTCATGCTCTTCCTCTCCTCTCTCTTTGAAGAAGTGAGAGAAACCAGGGAGAGCAACATCGTCCCGAGAAAAATAATGGGCCTGGAGAAAACGGGGAGGTAAGGTTAGACCATATGCAACCCAGGCACCTGCAGCGGGCATAGCGCCATCACGCACAACTAAATAAGATACGGTGAAAAACGCTGAAGTTCACAGCGAAAAAAAGCAGCTAAGCAGGGTATGGCAAAATGCATCCTACCACCAAAAGGTCTCACCATGGATATGTATGTATAGGACGCGAAGAGCTGCATGTTCACCATGCGGTTAATGGCAGCTTCACAATCGCGGTGGTAGTTTTGGCGGATCTGGGAGGTCTCCATCACTTCGACTATGTTACCAATAAAATAAACCCAAAAAAGACAGACTTCAGAAGTGCCGATCAATTATTGTTGACACATGAACCCTTTTGAAAAAGGACAGCTTTTGCCTCCTTAAATACTACTGTTTACAGCAACGTCACGCGCTCCGAGTGGAGAGTAACGGCCAATGGGAACGATGATTGGACGAGAAGTGGGCGGAACGCAACAGAGGCTGGCCGTTGTAAGCAGGTGGCGGAAAAAATAAACGGACCAATTTAAGCATCCTTTTTCAATCAACAATTGGTGCTCAGTGCGAATTCCCTTAAAGGTAAAGTATATATTAAATATATACCATTAGATATCACTCACTGAATATCATTATAGGGCATAAAAATAGAGCAATCATCAAACACCAGTGCTCTGATTTAGAACTTGTGTATTAACTGCTAGTGGCGTTCTAGCTATTTTCAACAGGCACGATTAGTCAGTAGCATCTTCCGGTTTGTCATATATAAATAAACCAGGGTAGCTAATTTTGTTCCTAAGGCCAAAATTAATTTATACCAGCTCTAAATGTTGACGTGAACGTAGCCCCCGAGCCTGTGTAAAAGGGAGAACCGCTTGGTGACGGTGCATATTTTTTGCGTCACTGGCGCTGGCCCCGTTTTTAAGATATATGCTCAAAAAGAGTTTCTTATTTGAGTTTTCGCCTGTCCAAAGTCACTGTATATCAAAACTTTATTTCTTAAGGTTGATAAGAGCCGACATTGCAGGTTCATTTACATGTAAGTTTATATTTTACCCAAACAATCTTCATCGAATAGTCCTTAGTAGTCAGTACTGACAAACATATACATTTTCTTATTTTAAGACAGTAACACAATTTTTCTTTTGTTCGTTGTGCTATAGCTTGTCCCAGTATCAATGACATGTATACATATTGGTACATGCAGGTGTTTTATAGAACAAATAAAAATAAACTGGTGATACTAAAATCTGGGGAGGCGGGTTCGTGCACCCAATCGTCGAAAATTATATTTACTATTAGATTATTCATTTGACTACTAGAGTCATAGTTATCAGCTAGTGAGCGACACACAACAGATGCTTGCAAGACCAAAATATAAAAAAGTATATGCATGCAAAAAGAACTGCTACATTTAAGACAACATGGTAAAGTTGGAATTATTGTGTGTCGCCCACTAGTTGACAATGACTCTTATTACAATTATTTATTTAAAAATTCACAAAACCCTTAAATCTAAAAAAAAAAAAAAAAAAAGACACAACTTCGCTATTAGCTCGGGGATACATGTACCGTATAGATTTTGCACTTTAAGACGATTTAATATCGAAAATACCCACTGTAGTCGCATATAAACTGCGATGCGTCTTGAACAGGCTAGCTGAGTAAGGGCAAGCTGCATATTTTGTAAATATTGCATTTTACCTATTTGTTGTTTACCATTGCTATATTAGCTTATATTTTGTATTTTCAAATTACGTGTATTTTAATTAAATACATTTCTCACACCAGTGTTTAATACTTAATTTTGTTACACTTTATGAGTAAATTCCGACAAGATACTTTTTGATGTGTTTGTGCCCACAGGGCACGAGGCCGGGTTACAGCCTGGGAAAAATGTGGAGTTTGTGGGGATTTCATAATTTTAAAGTAAAAATTGTAGTCTTATAACATACTCAAATGTTTGCTTACACATCCAGTCTAACACATTGCGTTCACTTAAAAGTCACAGAGATCACTGAGGCAATGTGATCACTTTACAAAAAAATTATGTATTTAGTATTATTATTATTATTGAGATAGAATGCATAGAATACTCTTTAAGCAATTGCACATAGAAAAAGGGTGATTTATGTATAGTCACATGCATTAAGTACAAGATGTATGAAAATTCTTACTTTCCTGTAATGCATAAACAAGTCTTATACCTTCTGAAAGGCAAGGTATTAGGTTATAGACAGGCAAAATATGGTCATTTTCTATACCATTTTAAAGCGTGTTTTTGGTATGTGGGGGGAAACGGGTAGTCCACAAGAACACAGGGAGAACATACAAACTGCTCACATATGGAATCCTGGCGGAACCCAGGCCCCAGGTGTGTGAGGCTACAGTGCTAACCACTGCAGTACCGTGTCGCCCCATGTAAATGTTAAATATAATGTTAATGTGCTCAGGTAATAGTATAATTTGCACCCACTTGGGGGTCATAAGCTCGCATTGCCTAGAACAGGGGTGCCCAACCCCAGTCCTGGAGAGTGCTGCACATTTTTGGGTTTCCCCTCATTTAACACACCTGATTCAACTCCTTGTGCTAATTACCACACAGCTCTTGAGCTGAATCATTTATGGTGGAACAGGGAAAGAACTAAGCTACACTGGGTTCCGGTCCCCCAGGAGTTGGGCACCCCTGGCCTAGAAGATTTTGAAAGAAATTTATTTACCGATTTTTCCTTTTAAAACGATCATATAAAATACAATAAAGTGTTTAAAATGAGTAATATTCACTGTGCCCTGTGTATGTCAGGTAGTTGTAGAATATTCACTCATTATGGAGTTACTGGGTCCCATTGCATTGAAGTTATTGCAAGCAATCAGTATTTTTTTATTATGACAGTAATTCATTGACGGTCCCTAAATCAGTGGTGCAGCAGCGCCTCCGAGGCTGTGGAATTGATCTGGCCATCTTTCGACCACCTATTGCGGACTAGCATGAGTGAAGCACCGCTGCTAAGTCTGGAGAGAGTGGATTTGAATATCCTTCAAATATCCAACCTAAAACTAACCCTCCATAGCTATTCATTCAAATAGCTATTTATTCAAATAGCTATCCATCCATCCATTGTCTCCCGCTAATCCGAGGTTGGGTCGCGGGGGCAGCAATCTCAGGAGGGAAACCCAGACCCAGAAGCCCGGCACCCCATACTCCCGGAGCACCCCCCACAGGACTCCCCGAGGTACACGGTCGAATGCCTTCTCCAAGTCCACAAAACACATGTAGACTGGTTGGGCAAACTCCCATGAGCCCTCCAGAACCCTGCAAAAAGTATAGAGCTGGTCCACTGTTCCACGGCCGGGGTGAAAACCACACAGCTCCTCCTTAATCCGAGGTTCGACAATCCGGCGGACCTTCCTCTCCAGAACCCCTGAACAGACCTTACCAGGGAGGCTGAGAAGTGTGGTCCCCCTATAGTTGGAGCACACCCTCTGGTCCCCCTTCTTAAAGAGGGGTACCACCACCCCGGTCTGCCAGTTCAGAGGCACTGCCCCCGATGTCCACGCGATGCTGCAGATGCGTGTCAACCAGGACAGCCCCACAGCATCCAGAGCCTTGAGGAACTCCGGGCGGATCTCATCCACCCCCGGGGCCCGGCCACCGAGGACCTTTTTAACCACCTCAGCGACCTCCATCCCCGAGATAGGAGAGTCCACAACCAAATCCCCATACTCTGCTTCCAAATTGGAAGGCGTGTTGGTGGGATTGAGGAGGTCTTCGAAGTACTCCCCCCACCAACCCAGAACATCTCGGGTTGAGGTCAGCAGCACCCCATCCCCACCATAAGTGTTGATGTTGCACCGCTTTCCCGCCCGGAGCCGCCGGATGGTGGACCAGAATCCGGGCCTCAAAGCTGTCTGGAACACACAAACCCCTCCACCACGATAAGGGGTTGAATTACATCCGAAAAAGACTGAGTTCAATCGAGGTAAGAGGCAAGTCGCCAAGCTTCTACTTAACTCTCTGTGGGGTAAAAACTCACACAGTGAAACAATATGCTCCAAACATATACAGTGTCTGACCCGCGAGTGCCTTTTCATTTTTTTCTGTTCGGAGCTGTATGAGATTTAAAATTTCATCTTTATGAATGATGGAGTGGCTTTTGTCTGCTGGCATCACAAGTCTTCCTATAAACTGTCTTCGATAAAGAGTAACACGAGATTTTCATACAGCCTGTCAAACTGCAGCATGAGGTTGGCTAATGCTTTACAGACAATTGAAAAAGTTGAGTGACGGGGTACAACACCATCAACGGCATCTACATCCGCAGGCCAGGTGAATATGACCAGCCATTAGGGGATTTCCTGGGGGAGGTTACAACGGGACCTGTGAAAAAGAAACACAAGAGGCGTAGAACAATTCACACACTCACAACCCTTCCCTCACACACCCCCAGCTTCTGCCACAGAATATCTTATATGGCTTTTAAAAGATACCCCTTATGGTCAGTGGATAGGTTACAGTGATTAGATTTCAGTGATTACAGTGCCTGAAAAAAAAAATGCTTCCAATGCCAAAAAGAACATTTTATTGAAAAAGCAATCAGTGTCACCGTTTGTCTTTTTCTTTTAATGGCATTTTTATGTATCTATCTACATTTATCTGACAACTACAACTCTTTAAATAGTTTTGAGGAACATACATTTAAAAAAAAAAAAAAACCTAAGCAGCATTAACACAGATAATGCACTTTGAATATTTCTTAATGAACTTGGATGCTAGAGCATCGTTTTCCCTTAAACTGTCAGATTACAACCCCAAAGTCTCTTGAAGTGACAGTCGTTTGAAGTGGGGCCAGAGGGAAAAAGCAGCGTCTGTCCTGCCTGTGGAAGAAAGTAATCTTGAACGTGACGCATATTATACCATTTATTCAATAGTGTGCCTCCCTAAAGACAACAGACGACTTTTAGGACGGATGGATAACCATAAGAATCGAAAATGGAAGCTTTCCCCTCTTCAGGCTCCAAGGAGACTAACAGATTATTAGATCACACACAACCAAGAGGGGCTGTAATAGGCGTTCCAGATACAATGCGATACAATATGATATAACTTTATATGCTTATTGCATCGCTGGGTGACTCATTTAGGACAAAGACATAACTATACATATCACAAAAGAACAAAAAAAACTCACATGTGACAACCCCACGACATACACAAACACAAATCCCCATAACGTGCACCCCATAACATGTTCATGAATTAAAATCCACCAAACCCTGTCTCTTGAAGTTTATCTCAGTCACACAGCGTAGATGATGAGACTCATGCTTTGGCCCAGCAGGGCCCTGAACCATAAGTCCAGAAACAGTTTTTGAAACTCTCTGACTGGCTGGCACTTGGTGAATTTGGGTTGGAACGGTTCGCTTGGTATCTGCTGGTCATTCACAGGGAGGCTCAGAAATTCCAGGTTCCTGTTTTGTGTCCCCACAAAGACTCGCCAAACGATGTAATGTGGTAAGTTGCTGAGGAAAAGATTGTCCTGCGGGCAGACTCATGATTGTGTCAGTAATGTATAGTTTTTAGTGACGACCCTGCTTATGGGGTACAGGGCGTTTGCTTTCATAAGAGTGGCAGAGCGACCTAGTGAGGCTGCTAGTAAAATTGTCCAATTTTCACAAACAAGCTGGCCCTCGGAGATTTTAGTTCGTAATCCCCGTCGTTGTTGCACGAGCCTAAACACTTTTAGCCTTTACAAACTTTAAGCGTATGTCCATATTGCTGTCCCATCGGCTCTGGTGATACTGAGCCTTAGATATAGCAATGCAGAGTTCAGGTCCAAATATGAATTACCTGACCCTGGTATTAGAAAATCACCGAACCACTGAATCAAAGTGGATCAATAGGTAATTCCTCTAAGGCGGGAGCAGGCAGAGGTGATGTCTTTGCCTGGGGCGGTTCACCACACAGCTGGATCAATCTTTCTCCAGTTGCCTCTGGATGGCTTCACCCACGAACACTACTATTGCTGCCTTTATACAACCCAAGATCCCCCAACAGTTTGCCAGACCAGAAACCAATCTGCAGGCCCCCCGTCATCGTCTACTCTTTCCACTCAGCAGCCGGTTATACAGGTGGTTGTGTGGGGGATACCTCCAATACCACACTCTCATCAACCGACGACAATAAGACCGTGTCTTTGAGAAAATCTGTAGCAGAGGCCATGATGGTGAGGAGGGTATGAAAAACTATCCACTTCATATAGTCGCTGATGGTAGTGGGTGGGGCGATCATTACATTTAAAATGTTTTCAATCTCTGTATCTCCTTACAGGCCTGAGGAAGTGTGGTTCCTTTTCTTCAAATATCCGTGGCCGAATCAGAAATAGGATATGCATTCCGGAACACATGCAGTTTGGGTGCTGGGACACACTGCCCATCCTCTTGCATACGTCAGATCCCCTTTGATCGAAGTGGTCCATTGATCCCTATCGGTGAAAATCCAAATTCTGTACCGTCGATAACTGTCGGGCTCATTGCCCTGTTTCAACGCAGGCGTGACGATAAAATTCAGGGCCTCCGATTTGATTTAATTTAATCACATTTGTGTCGTTGGCTGCTTCATAGCAAGTATGTTTTGGGGAGTTTATGTAAATAAAGGTATTTTGATGGACGAACCGACATTTGATGAATTGACATGTTGGACTGTTCTACTTCCTAGTAAGTTTGGATAACATTTATGGGTTGGGATCGCATGAAAAGCAGGTCGCGTGAAAGGCATTTCCTTTTTTTTTTTTCTTTTTGAACTGCTGATCAACACCACCTGCTACCAACTTTTTCAGTATGTGCCTCAACCAGCTCGTCCTACATGCCTCCCCCACTCCCCTGGTGAAATTCAGAGACAACAAGCTAGTAAGTGAAAGGGTAGAATACTGAAACACACACACATTGCTTTTAATCAGCATTATCAATCTCAATAAGATCCTCAACACACCCTCTCATATTCAAGCCTTCCCCTCCAGCACCACCACTCATTCTAAGCTCCAGGTTCTTCATTTTCTGAAGAACTTCACCCAGTGGAGTATACAACGTGGGGAAACTGTCCAGCAGTGCCCTGAAAATCCACAGGTAGCCAGATACAGTGGTAGAATTCTTTATCCACAATGTTTCAAGGCCCTGGACCAACATAAACCCCCCATAAAAGGTCACACTAGAATCAGGAAACCCGCATGATCAGTGCCGTCAGCCACGTAAAGCCCCCTCTTGATGTGGCATGCGGGGCCTGCTGCAGGTATAACGCAAAGTCCAGACGTGTGCTCTGGAAAGCCAGAAAGCCACTCTGGCACCCACACAGAGAAGGGCGGCTACCTCCCCGTCACATACTTTTCCGTCAGAGACCTTTCTTTGTCGCAGATCACGTGAATAATGACCTATACAACAAAGCCGGGGTCAGCATTTATGCTTCCTTATGACTCCAAAGTCAAAGCGGTCACATGGCCGCGGTCCCAATAAAACTTCGGAAGTCATGATCACGCGTTTATGTCAAGAACAAACCGAGCTTCGGACCGTGTTTTATGATAGGGTGGATCATTTTTTTGTGACACAGCTTCAGAACTTCAATATCAAACCTAGCATCAGTGGTTTTAAGGTAGCAAAATACGTTGTTAAATGGGTTATTTTAAATTAGTATAGTATATGAGTAAGTTTTAAAGATTAACTAAAACACTTAAAAATGTTATTTCAAATGAGTATAAAATGTGTTATTTTAAATACATAAAACATATTAAATAAAATGTAAGGAAGAACTTTTTTGTTAAGGTTATTTTAAATTGGTGTAATATGCTTTTTAAAATTAAGCTAACAAGTATTACTGACAATTTTTTAAACACTAACTTAAATGTGTTCAAGTCTGTTAAAATGCTTGGTCAGAGTTATGTTGCGTCCATTTGAACTCTTAACTGTATTGAGACAGGGGATTGGTTCAACATTTTGAGTTGATGGCGACTCTTGCACATGGGCATAAATTACGAGGGGTTGTAACCACACCCAATAATCGTGTCTCCCCCTAAATGCGTGGAGACCTCAACCTTCCACAATGATCAAACCAAACGTAGGGCCTTACTGTTGCACACTCCTTGGATTTCCAGATCACGCTGACTTCAAATCACTGGCACCCTGAGTGTCCATTCATGATGCACATTGTACAATAAATGATCTATACATGTATGCCTGTAATTACACTGTAATTATTAATGTGCAATGTAATACGTCTAAGTCTATGTGTAGTAAATCTGTAATAAACTGAATGAGACAGACACTAATAAAATGTGCTTCAAGAAGTGGACTATGTACACACCTTTGATTTTCAGATTATGTAATTCCATTTGATATTTAGCATTTCAGCTGTAATATATTTAAACATTCTTGCACTTGAAGCCCTATGTACTAGACATTAAAAGTCTGTAGTTAAAAACCGCCTGGCTTGCTTTTATTAAGATATTACAGCCGGAAAACCTAATATTGAATACGAGATGCAAGCTGTGAAACAATGTGATTGGTTTAGCATCTCATAATTTCGATTCAGTAAACCACCATTTCCGGTGATGATCTAAGAAATTGTTTCCATTTTGGGCAAGCTAAGGGGTCGATTCTCCCATGCACTTCAGTCAAAAAAAGTGTACCAAATTGCCTAGGACCTTGCCTTTCAGAAGGTATAAGACTTGTTTATGTATTATGCTGAGAAATGGCCTATCAAACTCGACTCATAACAAAAAACACAGGATTCAAAGTGCATTCACTTAAAAACAGTGCAGTAGAAGTTGATGCAGAAGGAAAAAAAGACGACAGGAGTTAACGAAACCCTCAATGGTATGACTCCATGTTCATGGGGTTTGGGAAAAAAACAGTTCTTAATCAGGTCTTTGTGCACATTCAAGAATAAGCACCGCAATGGCAAAGAGAATTTATTAAAGTCGTGGCTATGGCCATGACACAGCGAGTGATTATGCACAGTATAGCCGGGCAGGTGGACCAGGACATAGTGACAAAGGAGGATGTCATGGCAGGACGAGGGCCCAGCGGTTGATGTTCATCACGGCTCCATGTGACAGCCAACTTGCACCCCCCAGGACAGAGCACCGCACCCCCCGAAATGCTAGACTTTCCCCAGCAATAATTCATCCTGGAGCATCAAAGACAAAAGTTAGTGGCTGGTTCTCTGGGATAAGCGAGACCCTGTGTTAATACCTTAATACATGACAGCTTGAAGAAGAGCTGCTTCCCAACACATGAATCACAGGCCTCCCTGCTGGGGCCGCCCTCCTATGCCGTGGGGATCCACACGCTTTTCCAGCGTGAGGCACGTGCCCACACCTCCTCCAGAAGCATGGGATCAGGGGAAGTCCAGTCTCTCGCAACTCCGCCACTTGCCTCCATCTCCTTGTCCTCGCCATTCAGCCACAGCCTCTTCAGAGGACCAGAACAGGTGTACTGAAGGTACTGGCGCCCCTAGTGGCCAGGAGGGGTAAAACAATGTTAATTATTAATATAATAAAGCTGTCACTCAGCGCAGGAGTATGATGGAACAGTGCTCACCTCCTGATTACCCCAGTACCATATAGCCTGTATTACACTATGATTGGCCAAGGCCTGGGTCAGATGGTCTCGACGACCAGTCAGAATACTGACCACACCCCCTGGAATGTCAGAAGACTGCAGGATCTAGAATCCAGAGAACAACATTAGGTTCTGTTATATTGTTCCCCCCCCCAACCACAAACACATGCAGAGAGATTATGTGAGTAGACCTGTATAAATTCCAAGGCAAGAAGAGGGTACTTTTCGCTTGGCACCATGACCACTGCATTGCCAGCAGCGACAGCAGCCCCAAGCAAAGAGACCAATGAGAGAAGAGGCCTCGAGTCGGGGAGTACCACACCCACCACTCCTATTGGCTCTGGCAAAGTCAGGGCAGAGCCAGACTGGAGAAGCGACTGAGGGAGACATTGCAGTATATACATTACATATATGCAAGTACAGCATGAAGATTTAATCACTGCTGGCAGTTTGTTTCCAGTGTCTGACCTGCACACCACCCCGTTCCTTGTCACAGAGAGCCGCACAATCACAGAGTCGGGAGACACTGAGATCCACCTCCTTCTCTGCGGCCTCCAATGGGAGGCCAGTCTGAGTGTGGAGTGACTTGGCCATATCCTGCCTCTTTGAATCCAAGCGTTCAGAAAGACGGTAGAGTGACTGAGAGCGGGAGGCGGGGCCTTTCTTCATCCAGCTAAGAGAAGTGGGACGGAGATGCATCAGGGCGCGACCCCGGTGAGCAGCAGCTGGGAGGCGTGGCTTACAGACAGACACGATGGAGCGGCGCTTTTTACCCTGGCTGCACCTTCAAAGCAGCCTCCACAGCATCACGCACATCTTTACGGCCGCTGTCTGGGCAGTAGGCCAGCACTTCTCCACCTGCTGTCCGGACGGCCACATTGCAGCCGGAGTCAGACTTGCACAGTCGACCCCCGACAAGCTGGAGGAAGGAGCGAGGGACCCTACAAACGTGCCAAGAAAATCAGAGAGCAGTTACACAGAGAGGGATTTAATTAAAAAGAGAAGAGGGAAAGGGATAGTGAGGGGAGCCGTCACAACAGTTCGATATTAAACCAACTTCCCAGTAGATTCATTGTATGCGTGTACTTCCGCCCCACATGAGGACATCAGCCGAGTAGTAGGTGGTCCATCAATGCAGCTCGGGACACATTCGTGTTCACATTGCTATAAGAACGTGACCCAATCCGTTCCAGACCACCTCTGAATGTGGTTTGAGTGATCGGACCCTGATTGCAGTTTCAATGCATTTCGAGTGCGTTTACACCTGTATTTAGCGCTGCCCTCTTGTGATCAGATCACCTCGGATGCATGTTAATACCAGGTGTAAACAGGGCCGGAAAGTCAAACACTCAATACTCACTTTTGATCTGATTTGTGCTCCGCTGGGGCAGACAGCCCTGACACAGTGGAGCCAAACGTGGCGTAATCCAGAGCGAGAGGAGAAGACGGAGGGAGGCGGCCGGAGGTACTTGGGTGCAGGAACTGGAACAACCCCTACCAGTGGGAGGGAAGGGGGAAGGGGTGAGGGTGAGGCTGAAGGTGTGCAGTCTGACACACAGACAGGAGGCCACCTCACCTCTCTGCCTCCGTCGGTACAGTTCCCACTCTCCTTTGCTCCCGAGACGGGGAGCGATGGATCCAGGACGGAGTGGGAATTTAGCCACACGGAGCCCATGGATAGACTGGGAGATAGACAGGGAGGCCGGAGAAAACATAAGAGAGGGACACAGGTACAGTGACAGAGTGAGGCGGGAGGGGATCAGGCAGACCGGTAAGGGGACAGTGTCTCACCCTCTGGCAGCCTCTAAAGCAAGAGTCAGGTCCTCTGTCCACAGACAGGCAGCCTGTCCATGAGGCGAGTGGTTCCCTGGAAAAAGAAACATTCTACTGATGATTAGTCACTCGGGTCTGGGACCTGGCTGGCTCACACACACACACACACACACACACACCAAGAGTGACGCCCTCGTCTGCGGTCCTGAAGCACAGGGCAGGCAAGACGGGCCCTGGGGGTGGCGACACAGCAGAGGGACAGGAGGGAGCGACCCCCCAGAGGACGGTAGGGGGGTAGGCGGCTGAGGAGCCTGGGGGAGGACATGGCTGAATCACCTGTGCAGAAACACACATCCCTCTGAACTCCTCCAAGAATCACAATGACGTTTAAAGACGAACGTGGACAGTTTCGGCATTAAAATGTTACCTTCATAAGCACATATGTTCCATCATTTGTATGCCGGAACACAGTATTAAACCCCAGAAGATTGCCAATAACCACAGTGAAAAGCGCCTGTCCCATCTGCACACTGTTTGACTCACTGTGGCCCCCTGTTGTTCTGCCTCCTGCACTGCAATATCCACAATGGCTCGATCCGATTCAGCCAGAAGGGGAACACACTTCATCCCTGCCATTCGAATCTTCAGTCGAGCAGCAACGAAGTCCCAGACTGACTCCTGCACGCAGAGCACCCATCGCCACTGGAAGAGAGAGAGAGTGTAGTGCGGAGGGAGAGGGAAAAACGGCATCAGCACATGGGCTAAAGGCCCTTACCCATAGAGCAGGAACCTAAACAGGATGGCTCATGCTGTTGTACCTTTCTGCCGCTTTAGTGACATTCTCTATGCAAACCGATAGCACACAGAGACATACAGAGATATGCAGACACACAGATGTGCGTATAAAGATCCTGTCCCAGGAGCCTGTCAGCGATTTAGCCGCTCGTCTTTCTACCATAGCTGTCAGCCACAGGGCTCCTTCAGGCTGGATGGAGGTTCGCCATCCGCTGAGCAAATACTCACATCCCTCTTCTTTTTGAAGGCTGCTTCTATCGCGCCATCCACGGCACTGTCTATATCTGCAGAATCAAAAATGATGAAGGGACAGACAGCGCCGGAGGAGAGGGAGAGCCAGACGGGGACACCAGCGCCGGCCATCTCCCGGCTCAGGGCCCGTCCTTCCTGTGGGGGTGGGGTAGAATCAGTATAGCACATTAGCACTGACTTTGCAAACATAGAGGCAATTAGCAGAAAGCATTGGTCATCAATCCTGTTCTGCACATGCTGCAGGAGCTGATGGGATTGTTCAAGCAATTTCCACCACACTGACAAGGCTATCATTATACAAGATGCTAGAATGTCATTATATTACTGACCAGCAGAGGTCAGGCTGCCTAATAAGGCACGGACTAATGGTGAATGCACAATGCATATCTTATACA
>JAABNY020000045.1:4711599-4740197 GCA_015164015.2 Brevimyrus niger | reverse complement strand
GTGACCCCCAGTGACAGGGTTTGGCCCATTACCACATTAATAGCTCCGGCAGGAAGTCCTGCCTCTTCACCCAGGCTGGCCAACAGGAGAGCGGGAAGAGCTGATCCAGTGCCAGGCTTCAAAATAACCGTGTTGCCTTAAACACAGAAACCATCTGACCATGCCATCATCATGACATCATTGTAAAGGGTTTTAATGCGTGCTGAGAGGGAGAAGCTGGCAGCATGGGGGAGGGATTTAGGGAAGGGGGAGGGGCTTTGAGAAGGACCTGATCACTGTGCTCCGATTGCAACACTCACCCATTGATAAGGCAGCCATGGCCTTCAGCAGGAGCGAGTAGGAGGAGGCGTCGTCAGACAGCACCAACGCCACCACACCCACAGGACTCCAGCCAGGAAGCTGAGCATCTCTCAGCTGGGCCCAGCTGGCGTAGTACTGCAGCAACCTGACCAGCGCAGCTGCTTGTGTGGGGGACTGGCTCAGCTCACAGAGCTCCGCGAGGCACTGGGCATCTCTCTGCAGGGCAGCCGCCCACCTGAGGGGCGGAGCAGAGAGGAACCAATCAGACGGCTCAACGCTGCATGGAGCGCCACCATGCTACTGGCGCGGCCTGCTTCAGGGCCAAACGGGATTTTCACAGTTCAGTGGGCTTCCATGCAGAATATGTGGCCTGAACTAGGAAAGGAAACCATATATATTCTTGTCGATGCATTTGACTGTGTCAGAGGTTGGGATAACTAAAGGCCACACTTCTTAACCAGCCTTCAATAATACACACACAACCTTGGCTCAGGGAAAGATACAGTGATCAGGCCAGTGCCAGCTGATAGCAGACATGGTGCAGGGAGCCTGTACCATAAACAACCTCATATGTCACTGGAGCTGATTTGCCAATAATGATACAAGAAGAGTTAGTTAAGTCTTGGTAAAATTAACTGGAACCAAAAGACAGTATGTTCTTTTATTATATATAAGAACATACTATTATGTCTTGAATTCAAAAAAGAATTGAGAATGAGCCCTGAATTGTGATTGTTAATGTGATTATAAAAAAATGCAAAGAATGTAATTGCGGTGAATTTTGAGAAACGCCCCTGCAAAAATCAGGCGTTTCAGCCTGAAATCTTGCAGGGTCTGCTGAACACAGAAACACGGCTACTGCTGACATTAGCATGGAGCCAGTACTTTGTGCAAGGAGGGACTGGCCAAGTTCCATCCTGCTTTTTCGCCCCTGTGTAGTCGGGTACCTCCTCAGAACACGAGCTCGCTGAGGGCAAGTCAGGCCGGACCAAGCGCGAAATGCGGCTTTGGCAGCAGAAACGCTCTGGGACACGTCATCGTCAGAGGCACACAGAATACTGCACACGCTGCCACCTGCAGAAGGAGATGGAGCCGCATAGGTCAAGCTGCCAAGCCCTCAGCCTCATGGAGCATAAACAGCAGGTACCTGAAGCGTCCGTCAAAACGCTGGCCTGTCTGTCAGCCGGCCGAACAAACTGTCCATTGATGAAAAAACCCAGCGAACGGGAGTGAACATTCAGCCAGGCCTGAAATGGACAAGATAGACACCTGCATATGGTTAGGCTGCGGCACCATCCTATTAGCTATGTCACCACCCCTCGTATTAACCAATAGGAACAGTGGGCATTGCAAACAGCCCCAGCAGCACAAAAATCACGATGGAGATATTAGTCGAGCACGGAAAATCCGGAAAATCAACCCACACACAAGCTTAGTCACATGGCTTCCTCGGGGAATACAGTAAATCCACACAGTAAACTTGCACAGCACACTCGGGTAAATGGATCAAAGTCCCCTCTGAAGTGGAAGGCCAACCGATGAGAGACACACCGTCTAATCCATCCCAGTAAATGCGCCAAATGTGCAACAGAAAGGTCTGCTTACTCACCTGAGCAGCCGCGCTGCTAGAAGCGGAGGGTGCGTGCTCCATGGATCGGAATACGTCAAAAACGGTCTTGGAGCTGCTGCTGGCCATATGAACGCGGTGAAATGTAGTACTACAGTATTTTTCGCGAACTAACTCGCTTTGTCTTATTATACGGAAATAAATTACTTCAAATCAAACATCCAGATGAGACCCGATCCCAAAAAATTGGTTGTATGCTGTTTATTGATTTTTTTTTTGTCAGTTAAACTAATTGCTTGCAGTTGCAGATTTTGGCATCACAGGTTTTTGAGAGCTAAATAATTCGCACGTAAAACTTTTGTATTATTTTCTTTTTACCAGAAAGAATGTTTTGATCGTTTCCCGTAAACCGGTAGCCAGCAACAACATGTAGAGAAGACGTTAACGCTGATTTTATCCGTTTAATCCTCTACACGAGACCTTCCCACATATCAAAGTCCTCCAGTCCACGCTAGGCTAAGCTATGCTAGGCTACAGATTGAGTTCCGCACGGACAGTCCAAAGTGAAACACAGTCACGTGACTGAGTTAGTTGAAAGTGAAACTGCATTGGAAAGGGTGGCGGATTTCATTAGTGTTATACCGGGTGTTAATGGATCCAAATCAAGATAATGCGGCTAGGACAGTCGTTATGTCGAGCCTACGATGGTGAGTGTGACTTTTCTAAACTTAATGTGTGTTGTCGAGGTTGCTCTATGTGTGTTAAGAGCGGTTTTGCCGGCAGCATCGTTGAAGATCAGTTACCGGGAGAGCCCGTCAACGAAATACTGCGAGGTCTGCTGCCGGAACACGATAAGGAGGACGAGGACGAAGCCGTGAAGCAGATAGCCGAACAAGCCAGAAGAATAGCCAAAGATTTGGAGAAGGACACACGTCTACAACAGTCAGTATTTAACAGTGTTTACTTATATGATAAATAAAGACTATATTTTTATAGCAGTGGTTCTCAATCTTTTTCTCATCCAAGGACCCCCTGTGTCCAGGAAAATCCAGGGAAATAAAATGTGCAGTTAGCCAAAGTAGGGGAGACTGGAGGCAGTGCAACCAGTTAGGTGAGTTTAATATGTAAGCTCTGGCAGATATGGCTATGGCAGCATAAGTAGGAGGGAGAGGCAGGTAGAACACAGGCATGCGGAATCACTGAACATCGGCACTCCAATTCCACAAGGGGGTGTGAAGCTAAAGTGAAAGCACTGACAGTTCAGTTCATCCAAAGCCAATGGCACCGATCCCCACCCAGCTGTACACCTCACACTATAGATCTGACTGGGAGTGAGCAGTCAGCTAGAAGTAGAGTCCATATAGACTAGACTAAACAAGTGTTTGTTTGCTCTAGTCTTGAACATTGAGAGTGAGCCTGAATCTTGCACATCCGATGGAAGACAATTCCATAGCTGTGGAGCTCTAAGAAAATGCTCTGCAGCCCTCCGTAGGTCTTTCTACTCTAGATACTCTCCTCTTGCTTAGTGTATCAGTTTTTTGTTTACTCCGCATCTGAATGCCCTATTCCTGTCAGGCTGTGTTACAATGGTTCTAAAATCAGAAGCCTGACAACCATTAAAGGTGCACATAATAATTAAAAATACTATAATTTTAAGGCTTTAATTGGCTTTCAAGTTTCAAAAAATGAAAACACTGCAAATCATGATATTTAACAATGTTTTAAAACAAACCAAGTAACAATGATTCCTTGGCTTTCCTTTCCATCAGCTGCTGTGAGACTGACTGGTTTGGTTTTTAGCTGAGAATTCTGGGAATCTGTGTTATGCCATGGTCGAAGCAACCAGAAAGTAATACTGTTGGTTTCATTTAAGATTTTATTGCACTATATCAATGTAACCAGTGTTGACATTATATATCTCCTTTTAAAATTATATTAATATACCATAAAAATTGGTGTAGACTACCGCCCAGCCCTACCATTGTCATTATTTCTTGTACTCCTCATAAAAACTGTGCTCCTCCTTGGTCCTCATTGAGGCCCCTTAGTGGGATGTGTCCCCTTGTTTGAGAACCATTGCTACAGTATAAAGGGAACCAAAAGCTTCTCCTTCAAAGAGTACCAAGTGTCACTCAAAGACACCACCCACTGACAGACTCATGACTAACCCGACCTGTGTCACTGTCTGCCTGCCTCTGTGTTTCTGATATCCAGGTCAATTGCTGTACTTCCAAATATTTCCAAAGATAGTTTTTTGAAGATTGTGGAGAAGGTGATTGCAGATGGCATAACCTGGGAAAGAGTCATTGTTCTGCTCTATATAGCAGGAAAATTCATTGTCAAGGTATGGTATTCACATAATGGTGTCAGTGTTCATTCAAATACATAAGTACCCAAATTCCCTAATAACCACCTTCTCCTCTAAATGAATTTAACTGAAGTTTTATTTTAAGTTATAATTAAAAAAATTTGCAATGCACCCCATTTTCATTAACGCTCAATTTCCATCCCCAGTAAATCTTTCTGAATGACATTGCATTGATCAGCAAGTTTATAGACATAGTTTCAAACTGCTGTCATTACGATGTTTTCTATATTAAAGTGGCCCTTCATACCAGTGGTAACCAGTCAGCTTCTCTTCCAGTTAATTAAAGAGCACTTACAGCAGTCACTGTCAGATATCCTCGCCTGGACCTGGGATTTCTTCCAGAGGAGAGTACTACCCTGGATCGAGCAGCAGGGAGGATGGGTAAGAGAAGCATTCCTTCAGTCAATGCAGTGGCCATTAACTTTTCTTTACTGCGTGTGGAACAGCAGAGGAAGGCTGGTCACTTGATCAGAGACCCTGGTAGCTGCAGTGTAAGTGTGGACCACAGCCGTAGCCCTTTGTGCCTCAGCCGGGTTAAGTCTGACGCTCTCCCGCAGGTGTCCAACTTTAGCACTCCGGCTGTCCAGTTCTGTGCCATCCTTGTATGTGGATTCCTGTGTTTGGCGTTTGTCTTGTGGAGAGCAGACAGATCAAGCTGATGGATCATCTACCAAGAGGACATAAGTGTCTTTTAACCAAGGTCCATTGTGCAAGTGGGTAACATAAGTACATTAAAAAATAATATAAGTAAAGAGAAAATGCAAAAACTGCTGGACAGCCTAATTTTGAGAGAATATCTGAGTATTTATATTGAACATAATGAGTTTGAAACTTCATCTGATCATGTTTGCAGCATTAACATGGACATTAAGTAAAGGCACTTGTTTTGTGTATGTGACGTATGGTGCCATGCAGGCAGGCAGAGGCATCTATATGATCTCATGTTCTCTACATGCCTGTACTGTGCTCAGACATCATTTGAAATGTCACATGACAGATGTATGTTGTGTATTTTTATAAAGGTGCATCTTTTTTAACTAAAAACCTGGTGCCACGTTGTTTGTGTGTGTGTTTATATGGCCTTTGCGTGTCATGCTAGCATTAATCAGCCATCTAGCTGATATCCTGTGACCCATTTGGCTAATTTATTCAGCTGGACAGCTAGCTGGGGAGGGCACTTTGGGTTGTACAAAACTGAAGGAGTCCCTTATGAAAGGGCTGATGCTGGCCGTGCTTATCTTCAGCTGTGTGCTTCGAGCACCACCATCGCTGCTGTGCCGTTAGGAATTCCCCTGCCCCTTCTGTGGAGGTGAGGTGCACACACACACACACCTGCTATGCTAATCTGGGCAGATGAGGCGCCTGCCAGCTGGGACACACAGAGCCCGCTGCCTCTTGCTTTTCTGGCCTCGGAGTCTATCCTGCCACACATGCAGGCAGTAGGTATGTAACACAGGCTCCAAGCCTGACAGACACGGACTCATTGTGTTGATTTTCCTCTGTATAGTGAGCAAAGCTGATGTGAAGCTTCTTATTTAAGACACCACCTTAATGATCATCTGATTTTATTGAATGTTAAATGTTTCAGGCTTTTTAGCCGAGGGTGTATTGCTTTGCTATATTGATAAAGCTAATGATATTTCATTCAATATCTGGTGGAATTTGTATTCAAATGCATGGTAGCGACAGTGAGTTTTCTGGAGCAGAGCTCAGAGTCATCTGATTGGTGAATGGGCTGGCCATGTGACTGCCATCACCCCATTTTACACACACAATTGAGAAGGAATTTCTATAGAGGTAAAAATTCAACTTTTCATTGTGAATATTGAGTAATATGATTAGTAAAATATGAATAGTTGGTGTTGGTATTGTACTCCTGACATAACATTTAATCACAAGAAGAAATTACTTAGTGTTATATTCTCAATAAGAATGAATACATAAAAATACACAATGCACAAAGACACACTTAGAAATAATAAACACACTGGACACATACTGAAAATTTTGGCATAAGCTTTTGATATTTTTATTTATTTTTAAATTATGTTATCTTTTTAGATTTAATTCATTTTTGTGTTTTTTAACGATTTTAACTTTTATCTTTTTTTCTATCTACAGGGGAGATGAGTTCAAGTAAAGCTGCATTCGTGTTCAAACTCATACTTTTAATAATATAGCTCTTCTGTCATTTTTTTCACAAACTTTGTTAAATTACGATGGTTTATTAATTATTTTCTTTCCATGTTTCAAAAATATAAAAGATAAATAATAAACATTCCATTGAAATATCATTTGTACAGTTTTTTTCTTTTTTACATTTTTAAATGAATCCAGCATCATTATAACCCCAACCCCACACACCTTTCTGTAACTCTCTCTCTCTCTCTCTCTCACTCTTGCTCTCTCTCACTCCCTCCCTCTCTGACCGTCACCCTAAAATCCTTCACTCTATCACCCTCTGCAGCATGTTGCTGTGCTACAGTAGCACGTGCTGCCCTGTCAGCTGCATCTTCCCAATTGAAAGACCCAGATAAACATGGGAATGAATCAGAGGACCCTGTGGTGGGATGGGACTTTCAGGAGGATCTGTGTTATTGACTTGGGCACATGTGTGTGTGTGTGTGTGTGTGTGTGTGTGTGTGTGTGTGGTCAGGACATACCCCAGAAAAGGGGCGGGCAGCCATGATAGACGACGCTCAGCATCCACACCCTGTAGGCGTGGACAGACGAAAAGGCAGCAGAGGAGAGCCGTGAAAGAAAGGCACCCTCACACACTGGCCTCAGTCATGACCATCACATGGTGGCTCATTCCGCCACTCTGGGAAAGCCTGACAGCAGCAAGAGAAGCTTCCTGACCCGAATCCTTCACATCCTGGTGTTAAATGACACCATTACACCGAATCATGAATTACGTGCTAGTATTTAGATCTCAGAAAGAAAGCAGGCTGCTTAGAGATATTCTGGAAGCATAACCACATCGAGTGGCCACTTTCAGCAGAGTGACAGAACTATGAAGCTGCGCTACTTGTAAAGCTATATTTTTGAGAAGGAGAGAAGATAAAGAGACATGTTTAGAGAAACACGAAGACATCTGGCCTTTTATTTTTAGATTTTCTTTTTTTTTTTTGCATTGGTGGAACTACGTGCAGTGTCCACACATGTAAGTGATCTTGTGTTGTCTTTCTCTGACATCAGCTTCCTGCAAACTCTGCCACCAACAAACTCAAAAATGAGTTCAGGTTCCTGCACTTGGAATCACAGAGATTACCTGAGTGACCAAAAGGTATGAGAGTTTAACTGTGCGCTTTTGGTGGAATTAAGCCGGTTATGAGACATGGGTCCTTAAACAAAGAGGAATCAAAAGGTTCCGTATGGAATGAAATAGAACAACAGGTGCGAAGCGAATGAAAGCACGCTTCCACTTCCTACTTGCAGGCTGTTAGCTCAGCATTTTCCTTCAGTACTTTAAGAGCAGATATGGGGTGAGAGAGAGAGTTACATCATTCTTTCCATTTCAGAAGTAAGCTTTGTTTTCTTTTTTCACACATGCGTTATAATTCAACTTCAAACAATATGACATTAAAACAGGAGGCAGGGATGCAAAGGAGGAAGATGCATGGAGCCAGCGAGCGAGCAGAGCGGGGACAGAGAGAGAGGTCAAAGGGCAGCACAGCCATGTGACTGCAAGGTCCGCACTGCGCGCTTCTGATATGTTTCCAGGTTTGTTTCAAGTAAAGGTGCACAGATGCTGTTGCTGCCATTGGTCTAATGAGGGTTTTGGCTTTGATTAGGTGTGAAGAGCGACCCCAGCTCTGGTGACCTGGACAGACACTCCGAGGCACCGGCGCTTGGCTGTTTCATGCTACGTTTTCAGCATCTGTGTCCGAAACAGCCTTTCATCTCGCTAACCCTAGAAGCAGGAGGGACTGGGCAGGTGTGTCTTAAAACTCTTAAAACATTTGCCTTCCATATATCAGGACAATAAAGGAAGCACTGGGAGGGAGGGAGCGAGCAGAAGAGACAGTGAGAGAAAGAAAAGGTGAACAGAAGAAAAAGAAAATAAGGTGATTTATCAAGCAGTTTAATTGTGGAAAAAAGAATGTAAAATAAAGATGAACTAACTAATCTGAGTGAATCTCAGGTCCTGCTTTGACTTCCCTGCTTTGGGATTTTTCTAAAAGTCAGGGCCATAACCTTCTGTATCCCCCACATGTCAGACAGCATAATGGTACAAAATGCATTAATCACTGAAGATTTACACGATACGACTCACTTTGACTGTAGGCTACAGGTCCAAGCTTGCATCACCCGTCAGCTGCCACTGTTTGCTATTGCTAGACCAGAGCAGACCCTGCATAGGCCCAGGGCCTCGGGTGCGAACCACAGCCACTGGCTCCCCAAACACAGAGGCAGTTCAGAGAGCTGGTGACCCCAGGAGCATGACAATGTCGTGCATCATGTACCACTGTGGGGACATTTTCAGTGGTACCAACAGGGGGCAGTGCAAGGCTTCAGCCATGACACCAGCTACACACTCACATTGTGATGGGAAAGGTGAGGACAAAGGGACTCGAGATAAAGCACCATCCAGCAAAAACGTCTTTCAAACAAGTTAAAAATAAAAATGCTATTTGCTGTTGTTGGTGTTGCAATCAGGAGCAAATGGTGCCACAGCCACAGGGGGGCGCCGTGTTCCCACAACTGGCCTGGGGTAGCGCTGCTTTGAAGCCTCGCTAGCAGCCCTCAAGAGGAAGCATGGGTTTGAGAGTGGGGCAAAGGCCAGGGTAGGACAAAGGTGCTGGGTTACAGGGCCCAGGTGGGATTAAAAGGGGCGGAGTCACGGGGTTTAGGTGGGAACAAAGGGGGTGGAGTCACAGGACTTGGGTGAGAAGAAAAGGGGCGGAGTCGCAGGGCATGGTTGGGAAGAAAAGGGGCAGAGTCGCAGGAGAATAAGCCCCAGGACAGAGGAGATGCATGGACTTCCAGAGATTTCCAGAGTTTCCAGGAAGCTTGTGGCAGAGTTCATGTCCGGCACTCAAACCAAGGTCTTAACAAAATATTGTTCAGTATTGTTCATCTTGCAGTACTGTTTTTTTATTTATTTATTTTTATTATTCAAAACAAAATAGAGATCCTCTTTTGTATAATCCTTTTTTTGTCTGAGTTGCATATAACGTATGTCTTTTAGTTTCTTTTTTAATTACTGACCTCTCCTTTTTCCAGTCAGGCCTTGCAGAAGTAAAGTCATGCAGAATCATCATGCTGGTAAACTAGGTAATAAAAATGCTCTTTTGTTTTTTTTTTTGTCTTCTCCCCTGATTTGTCTAGAAGCATAAACCTTCACCATTTCTGTACATGGTACCTTCTCTGAACTCCTAAACCCTTTTCACTCTCTTCTGTTTCACCGTGAGAAGCTGCTCATTTGAGTTAATTTTATGTTTGTTTTTGAATCTTCACTTTTGGTGATTGTGATTTAAGTAAGAAATGTTGCTGATTCCACTTGTAGGCCTCAGTCCTTCTTATTTCTTTCATGCCATGCGATGCGTAACGTGGCAGCTGAACTATGAAATGTTGAAGAATGAAGAGAGATAGGGAGAGAGAGGAAAGGAGAGAAAGAGAGAGAGAGCGAGAGAGAGAGAGAGAGAGCACCAGCCAGATGTTATTCCCGCTGCCCCTGATGTTTGCAGACACAAAAGTAGCTGACAATGTTGATCCCCAAATCAGAGCATGTGATTGGTCCCTCTTCACATTAGCTGTCTGCCAAGGGGCTGATATTGGCATAGAAGATCCATGAAGCATCAACAGTGCCAGTGCTTATACGGAGGTGTGAGCAAGTGGGGAGCAGTTACATGTGTGCTGCGCTGTGGCTTGTCATGTAGTGAGTGAGAACCTCCATCTAGCCTGTCTGTATGCCAGGCTTCAGGCCCCCACTGCCTCAGCCAGCATATGAAGTTACAGATGAATGCATGAAACCTTCAAACTGCTTTCATCAAGTGAGAGGTATCTTCTGGTTGCCATTCTGGTTAGTTATAGGAGAAACACTGAGCAGGCAGAGGCATTGGCTGATCCAAGGAGAGAGCAATTGGCTGACTAGTTTTGGGGCATGACTAAGTCATTGGCTGATCAGAAGAGAGATGTGGAGACTCACTTATTGGTTATTGGTCGGAGAATGAAGATTGACGAGGTTCAGTCATTGGCTGATTTGAGAAAGGAGCTGGGCAAGGTTCGGTTATTGGCTGGTTAGAGAAAGGAGGCAGACATGGCTCAGTCATTGGCTGGTTGGAAAAGGGAGGCAGACATGGCTCAGTCATTGGTTAGTTGGAAAAGGAAGACGGGCATGGCTCAGTCATTGGCAGGTTGGAAAAGGAAGATGGGCATAGCTCAGTCATTGGCTGATTGAAAAAGGAAGGCAGGCATGGGTCAGCTGTTAGCTGGTTGGTAAAGGAAAGTGAGCATGGCTCAGTCATTGGCTGGTTGGAAAAGGGAGGCAGGAATGGCTCGGTCATTGGCGGGTTGGAAAAGGGAGATGGGCATGGCTCGGCCATTGGCTGGTTGGAAAAGGGAGGCAGGAATGGCTCGGTCATTGGCTGGTTGGAAAAGGGAGGCGGGCATGGCTTGGTCATTGGCTGGTTGGAAAAGGGAGGCAGGAATGGCTCAGTCATTGGTTAGAGATCTACAGCAGTGACATAGCAATGTGTTATTCAGGAGATTCTCCTACAACAGCTCGTCTTCAATCAACAAATGCTACATAAGTGGTCAGGGCTTCACAATGGTGCAGTAACATATGTGCAGGGAGTTTGTGTGTCCCTCCATGTTCTCATAACGAGAGTCTCAGTCTATCTGTGCATGGAGATGGCTCTCTTTCTCATTCTCTCTCTCTCTCTCTTTCTCTCCATTTTTTCCGCCTCGCTTTCGCACCGCCCTTTCTTTTGCAGACTGGATTTTGTCATTGGTGTTTCTTCTTTAGAGAAAATGGGGGTTTTAGAAACTCAGCACTGAAACAGAAGAAAACACACATGGAGGTGGTTAGGATGTGTGTGTGCAGTGTCGCTTTTAGAAAAAAAGGAAACAATAAAGAACAAGCTGACCAAATTCCGTGGTATACTGCAATCCAATAATGAGGACCAAAGAATAGCAGGTAGTGCTGGGAAGTGCTTCACTGTTTTGGGTTTCATACATACTGAAATGACTTGGGCAATGTCCCGTGTGGAATTGCAGTACACCACAGTATTGGAAAACAATAATGACATCACTTGGCTTCAATGTGTAACTTTCATGAAGGGTCCAATTCAAATTACCAGTCAGCCTTAGTGCAAATTATGCAAGCTGTACGTGAAAGTTACACACTGAGTATTTGAATGTGTGTATATTCATAGAGACATATACACACATACATATAATTGTAATATGCATTTTACATAAACACACACACACTCGGGGTTTTAACTGACGATTCCTTAATTGATTAATCATGCAATTTAGGTAGAAATATCACTTTCCATCAAAATGTACAAGCAAATAGGAGCAGTGGAGAGAACACCGTGTGTTTCGCTTGCGTTTGCCGGACACACAGCAGATTCACCACGACTCGGGTCACCAGACTCCTCCTGTTGCTTATGGGTGGCATTTTGCTAAAAGTCTGACAAGTGGATCAAGGTGTTCGGGTGAATGTTCTTCAGAACAGAACCAAATGTCTGACGGAGCAGGACCAAAATGTTCAATTGAGTAGAACCAAATGATAAACAGAACGGAACCAAATGTTCTATCGAACAGGACCGAATTTTGGGCTCTAGCACCACCTAGTCAGATGAGTCCAAACATTTAACACAGATTTGCCCTCATCTGCATTGAAAGAATTGCATTTTGTCAAGATCACAGCAGGGAGAAAACATAAGATGATTACTCAGTCAATAAGAAAAGCCATAATTAAAACCCCCACGAGTTGCAGACACGTGCACAGGACTACAGAGCATTTTACACTGCAGGTCACACTCACGCCCATAAGCAGGTTCACATACTGTACTAACACACAGGAATAATACTCAGACACACCAAGTCAGAAATGGCAACATAGAACATGTGACAGGAAACATACAAACATTCTTACGCGGCCAACGATCGCCTTCCTGCTCCGTTTGCAGTCTTAGTTCTTTCTTCCTTGGCTGACAGTCCTCTTTTTATGTTACACTTCACATGCTTCCCCCAAAAACATCATTTTCATTCTTTACGTTGTTTTTTTTTTTCCGTTTCTATTCTTGAGGGCTGTCATTTGTATTCCGTTTAAAGGGGAGATATTCATATTAACTGTTCTCACTCCCATTGTTAAAAGTTCACTTTTGTGGAAGTATTACAGTTAGAGTTGTACACCACAAAGAAAAAGAGTGAAGTGTCAGAGGGAAAAGGGTGGAGACGATGGAAAAATGGGAAAGACAAAGTGGGGAATGTACAGAGACACAAGTACAACACGAAGGCAGTCATCTCACAAAGCATTTTCAATACTGTTAACTCTTTCCTTTCCATTTCAGACAGACATTATTTCCACTAAGAAAGAAAAGCGTCAAGGTCATGAAAAGATAAATTCCTGAGTTTTATCAAGTGTTA
Source organism: Brevimyrus niger (assembly GCA_015164015.2). Lineage (NCBI taxonomy): Eukaryota > Metazoa > Chordata > Actinopteri > Osteoglossiformes > Mormyridae > Brevimyrus > Brevimyrus niger. The sequence goes on along the minus strand of JAABNY020000045.1, from coordinate 4,727,358 downwards.
GACAAAAAGGAAAAGATTAGCGAACAGGAACAAATGACCAGAGAAGTGAGTAGATGAGTGAATGAAGAGTCCAGAAATTGAGGTTCTGCGTCAAAGCAGATCTGCTCTGCATCTGCTTGGGGTTTATGCCACTTCCAGCCATCATGCATCCATCTGCACCTTCATAGTACTCTGGGAAACTCCCATGCTGCTGTTCTTCTATTTCAACTGGTATTACTATTCTTGTTTCTGCATGTGTTTCTGTATTATTATCATCTCTGTGTCTATCTGTGGTTCTGTAGTACTACAGCTGCGCCTGCCTGTGGTTCTGTTTTATTGCCTCAGCTTGTGGTTCTGTATTATTATCTGTCAGTATGGCAATCTATGTGTCTTCCTGTATTTCTGTATTATTTTCTCTGTGTCTACCTGTGGCATTATTCTTTCTGGACCTGCCTGTGGTTCAGAAATATTATCTCGGTGTCTGCCTGTGGTTCTGTATTATTACTATCCATGTGTCTGCCTGTGGTTCTGTATTATTAACCCTGTGTCTGCCTGTGGTTCTGTAGTTTTATTCCACAATATTAAATCGACTGAAGTTAACATACCCTCCATGAGGATGTGTAGATGTATAAAGTGCTGTAATTGTGGAAGGCCTTTCGTCACAGTGAGAAGGCCCACAATCTTTAGGTATGCAGTGTTTCTTAGGTAACCGTCATATGACCACAGCTTCATGTGCCAAATAATGATGGACCTGCTGACCAAACATGGTCACCTGTCACCTAAGTCTTCAGTGAACATGCCACTCTGCAGAGACACCCTGTAGTGAATATAAGCTGCAGATCAGTGAAGGCACACTGTCCACAGCTGTATCAATGTACAGAATGATACTGAATGAAATGACACAAACATCACAGACTGAAATGGTGGCTGAAGTAAATGCCGTTGACCAGCTTCTGTCTCTGAAATAGATACCATCCATGTAGGAGACATTCAGAGACATTTCAGTGTGTCATGTAAATGGGTTGCAAGCCCACATGAAGGGTGAGATCTCAACACCTCCTGACTCTCAGCCTTGGCAAAACTGTGCCTCTCAGCTTCTAAAGGAGGGAACCCAGCGTGAGACTGATAGATGGAGGACAGAAAAGGAGGATGAATGCAGGAGGAGCAGAAGAGCTGCATTTAGCTAGAACCTATAACTGAAGGAAGAAGTCGATTTGTTTCTGTCTTTTTGGGTCAACTCACAGTTACTGCTTCATTTTGCATATATCTGATAAGCTTTCAGAATAGATTTCTGTAAAAAAGATGAAAAAAATTACAAAATCATAGTACTGATAATGACATCATCCAGCCTGCAGTCCCATCCACTGTACTGCTGACTGTGAAAGTAACCCCAAAGCCACATGAGTCACAGGGAAGACGCCCCCTAGTGGCCAAAGGCATGCAGAGCAGCGTCCCTTCTGCCTGTTAGGAGGTCCAGAAATCAGCATGCAATCAGCCAGCTTGTAGCTGCATATAAATGCACACGTTTACGTACATGTACATATATGTACGCATATATGAATTAACATATACATTTAAACAGAACAAGGTGCCTTATCAAAACATACTCGTAGATCATAATATAGACAATACAGATATATTCATTTCTTATTGCTTGCAGTAGGAACTCATGCATGTAAAAAAAATAATAAAAACTAATTTTAAAACTATACTTATCATTTAGAGCCATTATGGGTGTAATATAAGCACATTTTTTAGTACAAATACAGGAACCAGGAACCAGAGGAGCAAGATGGAGAGGAAAATGATGCAGATACAGGGAAGGACAGGAATGGAGGAGGGACAGAGATGCAAAGGATGAAGCGACTGTAGCAAGGAAGAAGAACAGAGGAGAGAGAAGAAAACGACATGGATACAGGAAGAAAGTGAAACAGGGAGAGAGAAGGAAACTATGTGGATACAGGAAGGAGGAGAAATAGAGGAAAGCGATGGAGTGAAAAGACATGGATACAGGAAAAGAAAGGGAATTTGGGTGGAAGAAAGACATGGCGTCTTAGGGAGTGCGGGGGGTCCAGCTTTGGAATACAGAGCAATTATCCCCACAAACCTAAAAGAGGTGACAGAAGTGGCATTATTCTGTATATGCTGTGTGTGTGAAGCCAGAAATCAGTATATTTTACATGGTTACATAAGAGCGGCAGCCATTTCAGCGCAGTGCTTACAGGCCTACATGCCTAGCTCTCCAAAAGGCCTTCACGCACAGCAGGCCTTTCCTAATGATATGCTTCTTTTAAAGTGTCCTGAGCTTTTTTGTTTCTTTTTAGTTTTTTTTTTTTTTTTTTTTTTTTAAACTTATCTTTTTTCTGCAAACACACCTCAGCAAAGTTGCTTTCTCTGTCACCAAATGCACCCCAGAGACGGGGGGCCCTCAGCAAAGCATTGGTCGGGGTGTGGCCCCACAAGGGCTTTGGGACTGGTCCAGCATGAAGCTGGGATTTGCTCCCCAGGACGCTCAGGCCCGTCCTTTAGTGCCCGAGCTGAGGCCTCAGCCAAGAGGACCCGCGTGTCTCAGAGAATGCAACTGCGCCACCGCCTTCAGCATGTCACCTCCTCCACGTTTGGGGAAGGAAGATGTCAGAGGACAAGGAAAGCCAAAGGATGATAATGAACGTAACAGGTTTAAATTCCCCGACATACTAAGAGAAACATGTTTATAGCTAATGCAAAGCCTGCAGAATGTAAATCATTACATTTACATATTCCATTTGGATATAGTAAAACAAAAAAGGGAAAGATAATTTAGCAATTAGAAAAATAAAGACCTATTCTGTAAATGAACCATCAATAAAAAAGTTCCTTATGAAGAGTGACCAGACACATAAGTAGCAATAATAACAATACGGGTAGAAAAATATTTTCATATCATTACTATTACTGTCACTGACATATTTGCACTTGAATCATAGAAAAGGAGATGGGATGCTTGCTAATCGTCTGCTCATAAGCGCCGTGGCTGGGAGCTGGACCCCTGTCTGCTCATAGATAAACACGGTAATGCCGTCTGCCTGGACACCCGCTGCCTGCTCCTTCTCTCATCTTCCTCATCTTCCTCTATCGCTTGCTGGCAGTCCAGCCTCCACTCAGAGTCCCCCCTTCATTTTCGCCCGGAGATCGTCATCCGAAATGCAAGGGAGGATGGGGGGGGGGGGTGAAAACAAAGAAAACAGAAAGAGAAAACGAAACAAAAAAAGGAAAATACCTAAGATGTGAACAAAATAGGGAGCACATAGCCAAAAAATGGCAATAAAAAGGGACTTTCCGCTAACGATTCCAGGAGCCACATCAAGCAGCTTGACAGGGGTGCACTGGGGGGCTGGCTGGAGGGAGGGCACTGCATTCAACAATTCAAATAAGAAGGGAAAAAAAAGCTACATCTATGGAGGTGACTCCTCCCCTTTCTAGGCAAAGTGATGAATATTCACATTTCACTGGGTGGACCCTCCCCCTTTTCCAGGCTAAGTGATAAGTATTCGCTATTGACTGGGTGGCTCCTCCCCTTCCAGGCTGAGTGATGAATATTCGCTATTGACTGGCTGGCTCCTCCCCTTTTCCAGGCTACATGATATTTGCTTTCGACTGAGTGGCTCCTCCCTTTTTCCAGGCTTAGTGACTTTTCTGTCCATCATCCATTCTTATTAAAATAGAGTCTTTGCATGTTGGTTCCTTGAGTGAAAGTCAATCCATGATAAAGAAAAAGGTTAAGTGAAAGCTTCTCTCCTCTGTCATCTTTCTCTCCCTGAAAAGTACCCATGAATCCACACCAGCCCTGCCCCTTTTCCTCTTCACTGCCCTCCTTTAAAAAAATAAACATGTAATTCCACTCTGCATTTTTTTCGCTGCTATTTAGTTTTTATATATTAATAATGTCAATGATTTCAAGAATGAGTATGCAGTCTTTTACCCTCCTTCTAATATTTGTAAAAATATCAATAATGATAATGACAATAATTTTCTGCATTTTCTGATTGCCACCCATTATAATAAAGGGTGATATTTTTCCGTTGATGTTTGTTTTATCAGCAGTGTGTGTAGCTGTGTACATTTACGGTGTGTGTGTGTGTGTGTCTGAATGCGTGTGTGTGTGTGTGTCTGAATGCGTGTGTGTGTGTGTGTGTGTGTGTCTGAATGCGTGTGTGTGTCTGAATGTGGGTGTGTGTGTGTGTGTGTGTGTGTTAGCTATCTTACACACTGTATTCACATCAGAGATCAAGTAAATGGCTACAAGTCATTCTTAAAACGTTTAGAAGCCTTCCGAAGCTTCTGGAAGATCTCTCTAATTCATTGAGATTGGGTTGGACTGGGTTTCTCTTTTGGTGTGAGCTTTCAGGTCAGAATCTGACCAAGCAATGGCTCTTTTTAAAGCTTATTATCAAAATAAATATTCTATATACTTTAAGTGCAAATATTTGACCACACACCAATAGCCTGCAGTTCCGGCCCAATTGGGACGGGGGCGCTGTGGGATTTATTATTATCATTATCATTATATTGGCCAGTGGCACAGTCGTTAGTCTGGTTCTGCTACAAAATGGATGGGATGGGGGAGCGACAGCGACGCAGGGGCCCTGGGGGCTCAAAGCGCTCGTAGGGGGCGCTGCTGATGGGGGTCAGGCGCATGGAGGCCGCCGCCATGCCAGAAATGTTGTTCAGGCTGCGGGACTTCTCATAGCCCGACGCGGCTGTGGGTTCGAGGAGACGGAGCCAAAGAAACAGGGACGGTTCAAAAGTCCAGGAAATCATAATCAACCGCAGTGAAAGGAATTTAATGGTTAAGTGGTAAGAAAAAAAACAGAAAAAATTAAAACAATAACAATACAAATGGCATTTAAAAAAACGAAATACACAGTGAAATAAACAAAGCCAGAGACAGACAAACAGACAGACAGACGGACGGACGGACGGACACAGAGAGACAGAGACAGAGAGACAGGAGAATGAGAGTCATGAACTGCGTCACTTAGCCGTTCACATCATCATCAGTTTAAAGCTTTTCCCCAAAACATAACAAAGGTGAGTAAACGTCTGCGACTGAGGTGAGCGAGAATAACAGGCACAGCTCACCCTGACAGCATGACAGAACGAGCGGCACGGGGCGGCCAACACACGCGCCTCACTGTCCACGTGAAGATGTACGGAAAAACCGCAGCGACACACCGTGCAGGACGGGTACAACCCTCCCACCTCCCCCATAAAACCCCACTAAGCAGGCTAACGGCCCCATACCAGACCTGGGGGTATATTTCAAAAAGATGAAGCTGAGGATGACAGTTTATCGGAAAAGGGAAAAGAGTGTCACACAACGTGGTGAGAGTTCAGGCTACCTCTGTGCCACCGCAGGAGGACGAGGCTCTCAGTGCCTCAGCTCCCTTCTGAACAGTGACAGGCAGCTTCCTGGAGCCAGGCAGGCAGTGTCACCTCTCCATTTTTACCCCTTATCCAGTTACACGGCCCCATCTGACCTCAGCACAAAAGTGCCCAATTATTGTTCACTATCTGACCTCAGGAACCAAATCGGAAGAGAATTGGAGTCCCATCGTTGCCTTTATAACTCAGAGATTTTGTCTCCTTATGCTTGACGCGTTACAAAATCGAGGTCCACCATCTGCGATCTTTCAGGGATTGCTGGCATGGTTCCCATGATGCACTGGGGCAGTGTACTGCACACAGACTGTTCACATAGAGACGCTCACAGAAGAAAGGCCGGCTGCTCTAGTGATCGACGGACATGAACACACTTAATCGCAGAGAGAGAAAGAGAGGGCGGCAGAGAGATGGAAAGAGGAAAAGGCAGAGAGGGAGGAAGAGGAGGAGGCAGCGGAAAGAGGTCAAAAGGGGAGAATGTAGAGAAAGGGAAAAGGAGGTAACAGAGGGGGGAAAGAGGAGGAGGCTGCAAAGAGAGGATAACAGGAGAAGGCAAAGAGAAGGAAGGACAAGGCAGCAGAAAGGGGGAAAGAGGAGGAGGTTGAGTGAGGGAAAGCAGAAGTGGCAGATAGGGGTTTAAACCAAAAATAGTTGGAGGAGGTGAGTAGAGAACATCTTTTTGCAGAGAGTGGACCATGTGTGATGCATGTTGGGGGAAAGGGAATAGAAACACACACTCACACTCACCCTCACACACACACACACACACACACTCACAAATGTGCTCCACATAGCAGCAAATCAAAGCAAAAACAGCTAGATGAATGCAGTAGAGGCACAGTAAAATAATGTGACAACATATTTTTTTAGGCTCAGTAATTAAAGATTCTTGAATAGCTTATTGGAGGTTTGGAGGTGTCTGCCAAGACACAGCTGGGCTGCTCTCAGTATTACGATCCATATTCTGGGAAAAATCCTTCACTCCCAACCAGACCATTCCACCAGCAGGGGGCACTATTGACTGTGATGGCTGTGGTGAATCTTGACCCCCCCTCCCCCATTCTCTGCGGGTTTATATTTTGGGAGAGTTCTGTTTATAACTCAGAGCAGAGTTCAGATGTCCCCCCCAGGACCAGAACTGCGACATTCCCACAGTATTCCCAGAGAAGGAAAGGGGATTAAAAAAACATCAGCTCAGTCACATGGTACTAATGGTGATGTCTGATGTTAGCGAGGCATGTTCACATTTCACATAGAAAACACCTGAGAGGACAGCTTACACTTCACAATCAGCTATTTGCTGAGTTGATGTTTACACTCCATACCACTAAACAAACAATAGCTGCTGTATTTTAAAACATGTTTTCAAGTAAACATAATGATTACTCCTACAGTGACATCATAGTTAGTTGCACTAATTAATCGCATAATGATTATTGATATTTCAATTGTGTCATGATCTGCTCTGCAGTGACGTCATAATTAAATGTGCAAGAAACAAAACTCAAGAAGAATCCAGGTCGCAAGCAGTACAACATGAAATAAAAACATGTTGCAGTGGCAACACGCTGAGCAGTGAGTCTGAGTACCTACCTCTGGTTATACTTTAGTTACACTACGGGGGCTGTAGAGCGGGCCTGGGGGTGGGATGGAAAATGAATATTAATCTCAGGGGTGGAGGGAGAGGCAAGGCAAAATTGCCGGACAAATGCAAATATTGACCTTGCCTGGGTATTTAAAACATATTAAGTTTTTAATTTGCTTTACTGTCTGATTTAATAGCAATGCAGTACTGTCCATTACAAATAAACACTGCTCAGATTCTCTCCCCTGAAGAATATTCTGAAGTCTTTGTCTTCACGTGAGTCCAATACTTCCCATCCCTGGATGTTTTCAGATTAGCTATGCACTCGGTACAGTATAGCAGCTGCCCAGGTCAATATTTGCAAACAAATTTTAATTTGTCCTTTCATGAGACTGAACCAGTGCAGTATGCACATACAGAGATATATCTGTAGAGATCAGATATATTGCATCTATGTGCATGACACAGACTGAAAGACAGAGAAAAAAACAGGCGGCAGGGTGACTGTAACAGACTGACACTGAAAAAAAGACAGACAGAGAAACAAACAGGCGGCATAGTGACTAACAGACTGAGAGACAGAGAATAAACAGGTAGCAGAGTGACTGATACACTGAGTCTGAGAGACAGAGAACACACAGGTGAAAGAGTGACTGTGACAGACAGACAGAACAATCAGGCTGCAGAGTGACTACAACAGGCTGAAACTGTGACAGACTATGGCAGGGAAAAGACAGGCAGGAGTGACAGACTGACACTGAGAGACAGAGAACAAACAGATGGCAGAGTGACTGTGACAGGCTGAGACTGAAAGACAGAGAACAAATAGGGGGCAGAGTGACTGTGACAGACTGAGGCAGAGAACAAACAGGCTGCACAGTGACTGTGACAGACTGAGACTGGGTAACAGAGAACAAACAGGCGACAGAGTGACTGTGACAGACTGAGAGACAGAACAAACAGGCGACAGGGTGATTGTGACAGACTGAGACAGAGAACAAACAGGCTGCACAGAGACTGTGACAGACTGAGTCTGAGAGACAGAGAACAAAGTGGTGGCATAGCAACTGCAACAGAGATCAAAGAGGTAGCGAGTGACTGTGACAAACTGAAACTGGGAGACAGAGAACAAACAGGCAACAAAGTGACTGTGACAGACTGAGACAGAACAAACAGGTGGCAAAGCAACTGTGACAGACTGAGACTGGGTGACAGAGAACAAACAGGTGGCATAGCGACTGTGACAGACTGAGAAAGACTGAGATAAAGAACAAACAGGTGGTTGAGTGACTGTGACAGACTGAGACAGAGAACAGTCAGGCAGCAGAGCAACTGTAACAGACTGAGATTGAGAGACAGAGAACAAACAGGTGGCAGAGTGACTGACAGACTAAGACTGAGAGACAAAAAATGAACAGGTGGCAAAACACCTGACAGACTGAGACAGAGAAAAAACAGGTAGCAGAATGACTGTCATAGACTGAGACAGAGACACTGAACAAACAGGCAGCATAGCAACTGTGACAGACTGAGGTGAGGAAAAAAAAATGAAACAAAAAGGTGGAAGACACAAAGATTATGACACACTTGGCACACTGCATATGAAATGTTCTGTTTTATACCACATGAACCTAGACACATTCATACATACAGAAAAAATGCAACGAACCACATAACTGGAAATGGAGAGATTATTATACAGGGTTTTTCTGGGAATGAGAGGAAGCAGAGACTAAAAGAAAGAGGGACAAGACCTGACGTCTGAAATGGAGAAGCGCGTGGTTGTGACGGACACAGCTTAGCGATACCGAGAGCGATGCTTTTCATTCCCCTGACGCCATGCTCCCGGCATGGAATGGGACTAACGGCATGACTTGAACCCTGAAAGAAATGCGTCCTGTTGAGCAGCTCACTTACTCAGTGTGTTAGCAGAGAGGGACAGATCAAGGCAGTGCTTCGTGTTATTCAAATAGCAAGAAGAAACCAGAGCAGGGGGATTAGGGGAGCGCGGCTGGCCCAGCTCCCAGGAGGAGGCAGCACAGACGGCAGCGTGAATGAAGAATGGGCCCTGAAGCTCCAATTAAGGTCCTGAAAGGTAACTCATCTGCATGTGTGCAGCTTCTGTGCCACGTAAAGTATAAGCAGTATAAGCCACTACTGCAGAACAGGGACTCATCCTCATGCCTGCCTTTATTTTATTACCTTATACATTCTTCAGAATAGTGGACCCAAGAAGCTAGCTTTCAGATTTTTTTTTAACTTAGGGTATGACAAAGTGTCAAATTAGACTTAAAATATTAGGAAAACCAAAAACAACAACAGCAATAATCATCAACACATTACGGTGTCATTTTAGGTGCAGTGCATCATGGGAATATGATGGTACGGCTATAAATACCTTTTTCACTAATCTCTTCATTGACATACTTTATTTAACCTAAATTCAAATTCAATAACAACGGATATCAGTTAAACTGTTAATATCTCTTTCCCACAAGCCTTTGCTCGCAAATCCCAGAATGCTCTCTTCCACGGATTCCTTGACAACAACGGGAAGTAATGAGGACAGGAGAGAGAAATGGGGGAGGGGGGGGGGGGGCGACGGACGGAACTCTGAGGCGAGAAAAGGGGACATTTTGTTTCAATGACAGACACAGACAGATTCATGGAAAGAGAGATAAAGAACGAGCTAAAGTGAGCACAGAACGACCCACCTCAAGACATGCTGAGAAACCCCCCCCCCCACACGCACGCACACACACACACACACATCAGGTACATTGGACAGGCTCAGGCCATGGGGACAGCATCCTCTGACCTTTCGACCTTTTCTGACCACATCAGTTCTATATTTGGTTGACAGAAGGTCAAAAGGAGGCAGACGGCAACAGTATATAATAAACGGCACAGCGAGCGTACGAAACAGCACAGCACCCCCTACTGCTTCCAAAAGGAAAAGGCTGGCCATCTGGGGCCTTGCTGAGATGCATCTCATGCATCCCACGTCAGCACGTACCTCCTGACCCCACACTTTCACTTTCAGAGGAATAGGCACAACCCACTTTTTAAATGAGATGTATCATTCAAGGGCACCTGGCCATGATGGTCTCCAACTGAGCTCCACATCACTGCGTCCATTCTGGCTGCCTTTTCCTTTTAAGGAGTGAGGAGGTGCAGTACCAACACGCAACATCATTGTGGAAACATAGAGCAGCTCTGAACACCCCCTGCAACCCAGGCCAGCTGTCACTTACCTTCCAGCATCAGAGGAAAGGGCTCAGTGCTATCCTGGCAGTGCATCAGCCCTGCAGTGTGTCAGTCCTGCAGTGTGTCAGAGCATCAGCCCTGCAGTGTATCAGTGCTGCAGTCTGTCAGAGCATCAGTCCTGAAGTGTGTCAGTTCTGTAGTGTGTCAGTACTGGAGTATCCCAGCCTGGCAGTGTGTCAGCCCTATAGTGTGTCAGTACTGTAGTGTGTCAGTGTGTTAGTCCCAGAGGGTCAGTCCTGCAGTGTGTCAGTCCTGGAGTATATCAGTCTGGAAGTGAGTTAGCCTGAGAGAGTGTAGGTACTGCCGTCTTTCGGTCTGGCAGCGCGTCAGTTCTGGAGTGTGTCAGTCCTGTTGTGGGTCAGTATTTCAGTCCTGCAGAGTATCAGTCTGGCAATGTGTCAGTGTGTCTGTTCTACTGTGTGTCAGCCTGGCAATGTGTTACTCTTGGAATGTGTCAGTCAGGCATTGTGTCAGTGTGTCAATCCTGCAGTGTGACAACCCTACAGTGTGTCAGTGCATCGGTCCTGGAGTGTGTCAGTCCTGCAATGTGTCAGTGTGTCAGTCCTGCAGTATGTCAGTCTGTTAGTTCTGGATTCTGCCAATGTGCCAGTGACCCACAGTGTGTGCAAGCATGGAGCTTGTGTTGCTCATACAGCCTGAGTACTCAATTCAACAGCTGAGGCATTAAGCATGTTTACAGGTCAAGTGAGCAGCATGTCACTGGGGACAGAGGACAGTCCCCTGGCTCTGTGTGGCACTCACTCATCTGCATACGGCCTGCATCAGCCCTTGTCCCATTTTCCTTAAGCGGGGACATGCTAAAGGACCACAGAGAGAGTGGGGGACCTTGTGAAGACCCCCAAGCTGTACCCCCACTCTGCCCCAATGAGATACAGATCACCTGACCTTAGCTATCTAATCAGCACCTCTAAATCCACGACACTTTGCCCAGGGAGATGGAGAGGAGGGACACAGCTCACCTCCAAAAGGTGTTTAAGATAATGAAGGACGGGGCATGATTACCCTACTCTTTTGGGAGGTGCAGCCATCAGTCAGCATCACTTCACCGGGGCAAAGGTCAATGGGAGAAACGGAGCACAGCAACACATGAACGCAAGATAGACAGACGCAGCAGCAGGGAGGAGCATGTGCCAGCGAGAGACCACGTGACAGCACAGGAGAGCGAGTGAGGAGGACACACACTGGCACACAGGCACACACTCAGTGGGCGTAACATCAGCACCCCCCAACGGGACAGCATTGCACAGCCTAGCACCATGTGACATAGTCAACCAAAAACGCAGGACGACCTGTTAAACTGACAAATGTGAGTTTAGGCAAAAACATCAGATAAAAATCATGGTCATGCTTCCAAAGAGTCACCATCTGAATCTCGCAGACTTGTGGATAACCACACAGCATTCAATAACATGGCACACATCCACCTGGCATACAGACAACTGACATACAGACACCAGAATTCAGACAACTGACATACAGAGACCTTAATACAGAAAACTGACATACAGACACCCAGCATACATTAACACGACATACATTCCCCTGGCATATAATAACGTGACACACATCCATCCAACATACAGCCACCCAAGATAAATGCAGTGGCCACTTTATTAGGTTTGCCTGTTCAACTGCTCATTGAAGCAAATGTCAATCAGTCAATCATATGGCAAAATTACATCCAGTGAGTGGTGATTCTCTGGGCGAAAATGCCTCGTTGATGGCAGAGGTCAGAGAAGAATGCCCAGGCTGGTTCAAACTGACAGAAAGGCAACAGTAGCTCTACGACTCGTTACAATCAAGGTATGCAGAAGAGCATCTCTGAATGCACAACACATGGAACCTAAGACCACACACGGCGTCACTCCTGTCAGCAAAGAACAGGACACTAATGCTACGGTGGGTGTGGGTTTACCAAGACTGCAAAATGGAAGATTGGCAAACCGTTGACCCTTTCTGACTGGTTTGCATGATCTCCCTCTGTCAGATGAGCCTTGATTTCTGCTGTGACATTCAGATTGTAGGATCAGAAATTGGCGTAAAGAACATGAAAGCATTAATTCAGCCTGCCTTCTATCAACAGTTCAGGTTGCTGGTGGTGGTGTAATGATGTGGGGGATATTTTCTTGGCACCCTTTGGGTCCATTAGTATCCAGTGAGCATCACTTAAATGCCACAGCCTACCTGACAATTGTTGCTGACCATGGGCATCCCTTTATGACCATAAGTTACCCAGCTTCAAATGGCTGCTTCCAGCAGCATAACACACCATGTCACAGAGCTCATGTCATTTCACATTAGTTTCTTGAACATGACAATGAGTTCACTGTACTCAAATGGCCCCCACAGTCACCAGGGGCCTCATGTATAACGACGTGCATAGAATTCACACTAAAACATGGCGTACGGACAAAACTAGGAATGTACGTACGCAAGAAAAAAGCCAGATGCACAAAACTGTACGTGAGCACAGATCTACGAACATTCCCTTTATGAATGCCAATTAGCGTGAAATTTTATGCAAGTGAACGAGCCCATAGCCACCCCAAACCTGTCCATAATTATGTATATTTGCATGTAAACCTGTATAAATACCCCCACACAGTTAAAAGTGTCAGTTCCAAAATTTGGACGGTGGCCGAAATTAAAAAGACGTGGTTGGACATTAAATTCGACGTGAAAAAATGAGTGGCTGCTCACTGTAAGAGTCTTAACAGCACAGGTGGAGGGAATGGGATTCCCGTACCCTTTGAGCAACGAGTTACTGCGATGATTAAGGGCACACTTTTATAAGGAATTTTGCCTGCAGGTGAGGCAGACGCCGATGTCAGCACGGGTTTTTCTCATACCATACTTGTTTGAATTACTTGCATGTTTATGAATAACATGTAGGGTGCAGATGCGGTGTTACTTTGTTTATTATGTTTGTTTATTCTTATAGACAATAGTACCCCCAGTCGTGCCCCCAGTGCTGAGGACCACACAGGCGGGGATTGTGCTGCTGTGTCAAGCTTTGGCGCTGGCTGCATATATTCCTGTGCCTCAGAAACTGGGGGGCCACCATCCGGCTGTGTGCTGACTGAAGCTGTGCTACCAGCAAGCCACGATTTTGCGCCAGATTATGCAACGCACTACATGCGTGTACAATGCAACAAACTTTTGGCATACTGTATAGCAGCACCCCACGAGTCTTGTCCAGGCAGAGTCAACGGCCTATAAGCTGACCTATAGTGCGCTCTACTACTGCCCAAGCCCAAGAATGCGCATCATTATAACGCCGCTCTTGTTTATTCTGGGGGTTTGCGAGCAGCGTGAGAAGCCACGACTTCAGTGGGTACCCATTGTCAAACAAATTATAAAATGGGACAAATCTTCTCACCGAGCAACCAGCCATCACTTACCACCCCATTTTCAAGTTTGTTTTCAACGCTACTGTCTCTGTGAATGAACAAATCATGGGCTGAGCCAGGCCATCTAGCCAGAACATTGAGACGCATGTTCGAATAATTTGTACATTAATAGAGTGAAAGTGCAAATTCATTCTCTGGAGGTGCCTTTATAGCAATGTGCGTGCAGTCGACGGCTCCGATTACGTTGGGAAAACCGGACATCGCTGAAAATTGAGCTTTAATGTTTGCCTGTTCAACCACACTGTAAGGATATTTTATATATCTGGGTGACAAGCGGATTATGGCGTCCCATCCAGCCGGCATGGCGCAACTCAGTATCGACTGAGAAATACTCGATTGGTCTGCAGGTTCTCGCTGAAAAGCACCTGTGGCTAAGAACCCGCGAGTGGACAGAACTTGTAAAGGAACAGATAGCCTTTAGCGCAATTCCTCATCATCTGCCTTTGTAATGCTGGCCCCAGTTCAGCACACAGCTCCAAAAGGATTGCTCTTGGAAATCTGAATCAACTTAGAAGCCAGTCATCATCATGGGCCAAGAAATCACTATGATCCCTGAATACACGCTCTCTTCCATTCTTCCATAAACTATGTCTTCCAATAAGGCGTGAGTGTGGAAATGGGCGTACGCAACATTTTCATGCGTACGCACCGTTTATACATGAGGCCCCAGATCTGAATACAATAGAGCAGTTATGGAATCCGGTGGAAGGAAAGAATCATGCAGATGTAGCAGACAAATCCGCAAGCACTGCACAATACTATTGTGTCAATATGGACCAGTGTCTCTGTGGAATGTTTGAGGCACCTTGCTGAATCTATGCCGCAAAGAATTAAGGCAGTTCTGTAGGCAAAAGGGAGTCCAACAAAGTACTAGCAAGCTGTACCTAACAAAGTGGCCAGTGAGTGTACATTACCCTGAAACACATCCATCTGACATACAGACAAATGACGTAAAGCCGCCATACATACATTAACCTGACACAATTTCACCCAAAATGGAGACAATTGACATACATCCACCCGACATACATTAACCTGACACACACCCACCCAATATACATCCACCTGACACACATTCACGAAAATACAGCCATCCAGCATACAGACATACGGCCAACCTGAGATACATTAATTTGACATACAGCCACTCAACATGCATTCATCTGACATACAGCCACCTGACATACAGACAAGTGACACACATCAACTGAAAATGTCAACACAGAGCCAAGTGACATATATTCACCTGATGTACAGGCAGCTGACAATCAGCCGACATCCACTTGAAACACAGTCAACTGGCATCAACCCCTACATACAGGCACCCAACATATATCCATCCAAGGCATACACAAGGCAATCACAGACACACACAGACATTTATTGATTGTAGACGGTTTTTGGTAAGAACAGCAATATGGCATACAATACTCTGCTGTGACTGCGATGAACATCAGACCAGGATGTCTTTGTACATAATTACACAAGTTATGTCAATTTCTGTGAGGCAAAGCATAAAGATAGCAGGACTGTGTGTGTGTGTGTGTGTGTGTGTGTGTGTGTGTGTGTGTGTGTGTGTGTGTGTGTGTGTGTGTGTGTGTGTGTTTGTGTGCGTGTGTGTATCTGTGTGTCTTAATAAGAGCAGGTCTGTGTGTGACACAGTGACAGTGTGTGTTTGTGTGTGCAGTCTGATCTGGTTTGTTTAATTAGAGTTACCTCAGTGCACTATGGTTTGATCCAAGAAGAGGCAGAGTTTGCATAGAGGTTCTGGGGTAACAGGGGCCCCTCTGGCTTGCACCATTCCCCCCTCCGGGGGGAGGCTTGGCTGGCGGCTGCTGTACAGGGAGCTGCTTTGACGGACACATAGTGGTGGAGACAAGGTGTGGGGTGGGGCCAGTGGCCGAGGGGAGGATGTTGTATTTGTTTCAGAGGGTAACAAGGAGAGGTAGTGCATGGAAACCAGAAAGAGAGAGAGAGTGTGTGTGCGTGGGGGGCGGGGGTCAAGAACAAACAGGGAGAAGCCGGGAAAAAGGGGCACAAGCCAGGGAGGGGAGGGGGAGGCGGGACCGCGGCGAC
>JAABNY020000045.1:4687855-4704860 GCA_015164015.2 Brevimyrus niger | reverse complement strand
CTTCCGGGATAGGCTCCGGACCCCCCGCGACCCAGTAGGATAAGCGGTTTGGAAAATGGATGGATGGATGGATAAACATATAGTCTTAAAAAGTAAACCGTTTTCAATGCAGTACACAAATATCACAGTCACATTTCAAATGGATGCTTCTACAGTACATCGCTTTGGTCAAAAGTGTCCACTAATTAAGTAAATGTAAATGTGAATTTAATCCTTGTCTATGGCATACCATGCTGTATGAGGACAGCACTCCCTAACTCAGAAGCCATGTGCCTCAGCTTCTTCATCCAGACTGTCGCTGTCCATTCTTTTGTGACTTTCAAACTGCTGTCAAAGTGACCTCATTTACACTGTAATGCACAGGTGCGAGCCTGGAACGCCATGCAGCCTGCATGTATACTCAGAACTGTACTCTCTACTGTACTTCGTGCCATACTGGGTTTTGTATTCCCTACTGTACTCTGAGCCATACTATCTACTGCACTCAGTGCTCTATTTGGGATTGAACTGTACTGTATTGTGCATTATGCTGTACTGTATTATCTGCCATACTCATTACAGTACTCTGTACTATACTCTGCACCGTACTTGACACTGTACTCTCTTCTGTGTCATATTTGGTAATGTATGCTCTCATCTGCCCTGTGCCATACTCTGTACTGTACTCTCTCCTGTACTCTGTGCCATACTCATGACTGAACAGTGTGTCATTGTGGGTACGATACTAATGGCCTAATCATGCTGAAAGCCTTGCCTCCTGGGGGGGGCTGCACGCACTAGTGCTGACACACACAAAGCACCATTTCACTGCTGGAAGGTGTATTGTCAGACCTGGGTGGCGGCTGGTGCTGCCTGAGAGACGAGTGCATAGGGGAGAAAAGGGAATGGCAGGCAGGATGGAGACGAGGAGGCTGAGGGCCCAGAGAAGCCCTCAATAAGGCCATGAGCACATTACAAATCACAAGTCAAAAATGTGAGTGATGTCAGCAGCTGGAGCATGCTGAGCGTGAAGCAGACAGCATTACGGGCAAATCTGGAGCAGTTTGTCCAGAATAACTTTCTGTGCCACTCGTGCCCCACGTGGACCTGGTGTGGTTTCAAAGAGCCCTGGATGGGCTGTGGCCAATATGATGCCACGGGAAGTTCTGCCTTATCTTTGCCAGCGTTCGGTGTTCGTTCCAGATGGTCCTCGCCATCCCACCTGACCCCAAAGTCAGTGTTCCTCGTCCAGCTTATCCAGCTGTTACCCAAGGCCCTTGGCTCAATTCACCTGTCTGAGCAAACACAGAGGAGCAGTGGCACCTGACAGTGTGTTGCTATGTGTATGTACCAGCTAAGAAAACCTTGCTGCAATGATTCTTATGGGAGGAAAATAACACTAAATTTGTAGTGCACAGCACCCTCTGCTGGTGACCAGAGCAACTGCTTGGCAATGCACTTGCATACAGCAGACACTACTGCCAAACAGCACAGAGCAGCAAGGCTATTTCAACCACATAAGCTAAACACCCTGCAAACAGGTCACACGGCATGAAATTTGACTAAACAGAACAAGGACTAGCTAAACATCCTGCTAGGTAACCAAACACCATAAGACCTGACCAGTATTTAATTTGTAAATCAGAAGGTGCCGGAATGCAAAAGCCCTATGAGAGTGGAGGGGTAATGAGTGGGGTGAAGGTCTCAAAATGCGTAGAGAAAATGATGCTGAAAACAAGCTAGGTGTTTTTAAGAATACAGCTAAACTAATAAACTATGTGAAATTGCGTGATAATTGGTCTGTAAATTGAAATACATACTTTATTCTTTATTGTATGTTATTTTTTTGTTTTTTTAACCAGAGCGCTGTTAGGATCGGGCAACACCTTCGAGCGGGATCTGGCACTGCACCTACCCAAGGGTGAGCTGAACACCTTATTAACAAGCTAACAACCACGAAACCTGGCTAAATGACATAAGGGTTAGCTAAACACCCTGCTAACTTGCCAAAATCTATGAGACCAGGCTAAATAGCACAAGGGCTAGCTAAATACCCTGCTAACAAGTCAAACTGCTGGGGATCTGACTAAGGTTAGCTAAACACCCGATTAACTAGCCAAATGTCTTGAGACTTGACTAAACAACACAAGAGTTAAACACCCTGCTAACTAGTCAAACTGCTTGGGACCTGGTTAAATGGCAAATGGGCTAGCCAACCCTGCTAACTAGCCAAGTACCATGAGACCTGGCTAAACAACACAAGGGCTAGCTAGACACCTTGCTAACTAGCCGAACACCTTCAGACCAGAAAAAAAATGGCACAAGGACCAGCTAAGTACTCTGTTAACTAGCCAAACCACATGGGACCTAGCTAAATAGTATGCAAGCTGCATAATAAACAGCACAATTGCTGTAGCGCCTGATGTTCTGACATCATTTCGCTAGTAAACCTCTTCATCTTCATGGATATTATTGCTGCCGATGATCCTACTATTTCTTCTACAGAGATCACTAATAATCTGTAACATATAGAGCTACATATAATATACATACAACCAATTAAATGACCTGGATGAATTATATAGAATAGTGACTGCAGGAGTCTAAATATTTGGCATGTGGGTATGGCAGCGTGGGAGAGGGTCACTATACATGGTAACAGTGCACACAGAACACTGACGGAGCACAGAATGCAGGGTGGTGGCACACAGGGTATCCCTTGTTGCATAGCGGACTACACTACACTATACTACTACACTACTACACTACACTATACTACACTACACTGCATACAGGACAGACTATGAATACACAGCATCCCCTGTAAAGTGAAAACGAGATGGATTAATGGTGCATCAGTAATGACAGGTCAAGGTGACACTCAGCGCATCACTGACATTACTGGCAGAATCGTAGTTGCCTTGAATCAGACATGCTCAAACACTGAACTCTCCAAGTACAAACGGTATGTATGTCGTCCAATTATGAAGGAAATGACACAAGACCGTTGCTACAGCCCAGTAAGAAATGCTGTAGAGCGCTACCTCATACATCACTTACTGTGCACATTAGGACTCAAGACTCAATATTACTTTATTATCAACACAGCTTTGGGTGTCTTGAAAAGTGCTATATAAATGTAATGCTCATCCATTCATTCACATGTACAAGTACACTGAGCCCTCTATGATGCTACACATAAATACAAATACCATAAATAAATGTATGACATCCATAACACAATACAACGACGTAAATATAATATAAATATACATATAAATAGTCGACAAAGCTGTTTGATTTTGTGTATGTGTACAGTGTGAATGTGCAGTTTAGTACAAATTAAGAATGTGCAGATGTTATATAAAGGCAAACAGACATTGTCATAAATGACAAGAACGTACCTACATTAGGTTTACTGAGGCTGCACTTAGAGACACAAATATGCTGTCTCATTTCCTCTGACCACAATGCCTCTGTCCCCCTTGCCCAGGCAGCCTCATTTCCTCTGTCTACTGCTTCTGTGTCCCTGCCAAGGCAGCCTCATTCCCTCTGTCCACACTGTCTTAATTCTTTTCCCTCCGCTGTCCTACCCAAACTGTATCAGGAATGATGAGTGAAAAGGGTTAGGATTAGAGGAATGAGAAGTGGAGCAGGGTCTAGAAATGTGTGGTGTAAAGTCTCATGAGAAGACGACCCAAAAATAGCATATGGAATGAGGTGCACAAGGAATGGGACTAGGGTGCAGCTAAGAATGTGGAGAGAAAAAAACACTGGGAAGTATGGTGACAGTCCCATTATATAGAATAACCAGACTGGTGATGTAAACATTACCTCAGAGTAAACCTCCTAGTAAATCTTTGGTAAATGTGATAGCAATGATAATGATATCATATTGGTTAGATAACGCTGATTTAACCATAATTCATTACTGATATAATGGAGGGATGAATCTAAAAAGTAAACGTCCTGCACTCTGCTTTCGCCACAACTATGCCAATACTGTCATTTTGACTAATTCCAGACTTTCCACTCATTTACCTAACACCTCGATTTCCTGTCACGTCTCTTTGCTAACACCTCACTCTCCACTTACCTCGCCATGCCATGCATCCAGATTTCCCTAGACATGTCCTCTTTTTGGGTCTCTGTCTGGACATCCAGGCGGTTTTTCAAAAATTTGTGGTTTGTCTGGGTTTAGTGTTGCAATCCATATGGCCCAGTGTTGCATGTTACAGTGGAGTTCCAAGTGAAAGAAAAGGCACTAAATTTCAATATACAGCAATACTCCTTCAATACTCCTGGAAACCGCTGGCACTTTAACACTTTTTTTTGCTTTCATATAAACAGTGAGTCGCATCGTTTTCTTAAAGTTTAACAAATTTCAGCTAAGCAAGGCATGTCAAACTCTACTTCTAGAGGGCCGGAGCCTTGTGTAGCTTTAGCTCTTCCCCTGATCCACTGCAAACGATTCAGCTCAAGAGCTGTGTGATAATTAGCACAAGGAGTTGATATTAGGTGTGTTAAATAAGGGGAAACCTCAAAATGTGCAGGGCTCCTGCCCTCCAGGACTGAAGTTTGAGATTGGTTTAGTGTTTTGTAGTTTTTGTTGAGAAGATTTGTATACAGTACAAGTATATTGTGTTTATTTTGTGTATATTGTAAAATGAGAGTTAATTGTAAGGTTACCATACATCTGGGTTTCCCTGGATGAAAATGTTCATTTTACAGTGTGTAAAACTAATTAATATTCATGAGAGAAGCACTACCTGATTGGTCAGAGACCACGAAATCTCATTAATATCCTGATCCCTGGACATGTCCTCTGTTTGGTCTCACCAAATATGGTAACCCAACTAAAGCCTCTCTTTCCTCTCGCTTTGCTATGGTCACTTTTCATTTTGCTATGCGTCACTTTCCTCTCTTTTTGCCATGCTAACCTTTACTTTGCTAACACCTCACTTTTCTCTTGCTTCGCCATGCGAACTCTTTACTTTGCACACGCCTCACATTCCTACCGCTTTGCTCCGCAAACTCTTCACTTTGCTAACGCCTCACTTTTCTCTCGCTTCACTATGCTAACTCTTCACTTTGCTAATGCTTCACTTTCTGCTCGCTTCGCTATGCTAACTCTTTGCTAATGTCTCACTTCCCACTTGCTTCACTATGCTAACTCTTCACTTTGCTAACACCTCACTTTCCTCATTCTTCCCTGCACTATAATGTGTATATGTTATGCCCTTATTTTCCATGGCATGGTCTGTATTGGTCCCATGTCTTTGCTCTGTGATATATCCTGTTCCCCACTCATTCTTTATTGTTGATCCCATGTTCCTCACTCCGCAATGGCACGAGCACAATCCCGCCCTGCACTGCTGCTTCACTGCGCAAACAGGGCCTCATTCAGAAGCCTAGCATTCCCATCATCCCTCAGCAGAGTCGAGCTGCAGCCGCGTGTAACACACAGACAGACACATGCACCCTCTCACATAAAAGACCTCGCACTGGCTTCACACCTCCAAGAGGTATCTGTAATTTATTCTATTTCGTATTGATTAGAGAGCACTGGAGCATGCTTTGTGTGTGTGTGTGTGCGTGTGTGTGTCTCTCCATGTGTATCTGTTTGTGTATACACTCTGCTGCAGCTCGAGTATGTGGATTATGTTTAGATTACATTGTGGGGATCCCACAATGTAATAAAAACCTGTTTTTTGAGGTTGTGGGGACCCTTTTTCAGGTCACCACAAAGATCTCTGAATGGAATCAAACAACCAAAAATGCCGAAAGTCTCATATTTTATTTTGTTACTTTTGTTTAAGGTTATGGCTGGGCAGGGGTTGCCCAGGTCGTCATCTTTGGAATAGAGTTTTCTCCATAGATCTGAATGGAGTGTCCCCACAAAGATATAATTACAAAACTGTTTTTGTGTGTGCGTGCATGCGTGCGTGTGTGTGTGTGTGCATGCGTGCGTGTGTGTGTGTGTGCATGCGTGCGTGTGTGCATGTGTGCGTGTGTGTGTGTGTGCGTGCGTGTGTGTGTGTGTGTGTGCGTGCGTGCGTGTGTGTGTGGAGCCTCGCCTGGCAATGCTCCTCCTTTTGCTGTTACCCCAGTGTTCTTAATTGTTCTTAATCCAACCCAGCGCTTTGAAAAAGGAGGGAGTGTGAAGTCACAGACTTCACAGTAGAGCCAAAGCGTTATGTGTTATGAAGCACATCCCAGGTAAACCAATTAGGGAGGACTGCTCCTGGGTCATGTGACAAGGGCGTCTCTTTGGGAAGCTTGATCTGCCCATTGTGGCTGATGGCAGCAGCCTACAGGGCTGATTGCTCCTCAGAAGCCCTTGATGTGCTCCAGTCTGACATGACATACAATCATTGTTGTCGCAAGACTGTAAAACTGTCCAGCAGTACTCCAGTGAAATATCCATCCATCCATCCATCCATCCCCCCAGCCACCTCCTTCATACAAAACTCAAGGCATGATCCAGTGAAACACTGTGACACTATGAGTGTGACACTGACACTGTGCAGCTGCACCCTGCTGCGGGGCCTGGCTGCCTGACACAGGCTTCGGGCCTCACATCCCTTCACTGGATTAGTGCTTAGGGGATGCAGAACTGCAGACTGAAGTGACGGCTGATGTAAACGTACAGTCCCCCAGCAGGCCGACATCCAGCCTCGAATCGGCCGCTCCTTCTCCAAAAACACGCTCCACCGCTCCGTTTGATTCCTCACTCTTCCTCTTCTCCCATCTTCTGCTGCTGTACCTTTCATCGTTTAAGTCCCTCCTCCTTGCTACACTGCTGCATAATCGTCATCTTCGATTCACATGTGCCTCCCCCCCACCCCAAAAAAAAAAAACGTGCGCCAACCCACCAGGACCCCCACCAGGAGGCTCACTCCTCCACTGCTGCCGGCTGCTGTTGGACTTCACCACCTCCAGCATACAGTGTCAGTCACGAGAGAGAGTGCGCCTTGTCCTTGTGTTTTCTGCCTGACTCTCTTTGCCAGTGATCTTGTGGGAGCTGCATCCTGGTGCTGCTCACACTGGATCTGTGGTGTCATTGTAGCAGGACAGCTGCTGTATGGGAAATGATTCTTTTTATAACTAAGTTTGTGCAGTGAGCTGCTGTAGGCACGTGCAGAATACAGCCCACACATCTGCTGCTACACCTGCATAAACGGTACAGAAATAAATCTGCCTGCATTTAGGGAAGCCCAATCAGGGTGAAATTATATATCAATTTTAGGAAATGCCTTATTTACTGATCAATGTGATACTGAAAAAAACACCAGGACTAGCTAATAGTACAACCTGTATAGCCGACATGTCTGAAAGAAATACATTTTAGTGAGGGGTGGATGGTCCGCCATAGATTCTGTCAACTGAGGGGGTCTCCGAGCAAATTTTGAGGGTGGTTCCATTTTACTCCTTGGCAACATGCCTGATTGGTAGTGAAGAAATTCCTGGGGGGTACCGTTATTTTACTACGTGGCTGTATGCCTGGTGCGAGTCTACTGAACACACCTTGAATGCCACCCAAAATCCGTTTTAATATCAAGCTTACTGCGTTCCCTTACTGGCTGCGAGGGGGATCAGTTGGGGACTTCGTGAGGAAATGCAAGAGTGCGGGAAGGTAAAGGATGAAAAGAATGAGGAAGAGAAAGAGGAGAGAAAAGGACTCCGGGGAAATGAAGAGACAGGGTAGAGGGAGGTAGAGGAGAGACAGAGAGAAGGAGAGACAGTAATACAGGGAAACAGGGGAGCTGTAAGCGGCTGAATAGAGTGTGGGACTAGAGAGAGGGGCAGGGGAAGAGGCAGGCCTGCAATGCAGCAGTAGTGTGAAAGGGCAGCTGACACGCACTGATAGCAGCAGCACATACAGGTGTGCACTTCATCAGCACGCATCTGCAATGAGCACTTCATTACCAGCCAGTGTTCTGTACAGACTAGGAGAAACGATGATTCTGCCCATTATCCTTATCACACAGTAGCATTGGGGAGCACTGCAGGGTCACAGGTTTGTGATGCAGCAGCCCTGCAGTGCTGAATGTCTTTGTGAAAATGCAGCAGCTCACTGTACTGAGAAATGCAGGGGTCCTCACTGCAGGGTCCCCAGTACTGCAGATGCCGAAATGTTCTTTTTTCCTGGGTGTCCGTCAGCACATACCATCTGAGCCCCCTACAACCACAAACGTGGAGAGTGAATGCACTGAGGGATGTGGAAACAAGTGCACAGCGCCACCTGGAGGACTGACACGGCATCACTGCAGCCCACAATTCACAGGGAAGCACTAAGGACACTGTGAGTGAAGGTAATGTATTTAGAGGACAAGGATGGTGAGGAAAGACAGAAGGGGTGGAGAGTGTGATGGCAGTGGACAGGAGTGAAGGCGCAACATGGCGGGTACGTCCAGACTCTCCATCAATCATCATACTATCCTACACCCAACCATCTCTCCATCATAATTCCATCATCATTCCCATTTGACCAGTCCATACTGCCTCCATCTTCATACACAGACGCTCATATATAGTGCTGCCCTAAATATAAATACCAGCTGTGGATGTTATAGGCTGTGTGTGACAAACAGAGCAGCTTCCAGGCCAAGGTGCCACACAGGTGACACAGATTCCAGCTGCAAAGGGACTGGCTCTAGTGACTCAGGCTATTTTAGTGCAGACACCTCATTGAGTAAAAGCCAGTCAGGGAATCAGGTGCTAACCATTCACACAATATGAGCTTGTGCCAACTCTGTGCCAACTATTTTACACTGTGAAAAAGCACCTCTCAATGATTTCTACTCACTTGCTGTAGTAAGCGCTAATTTGGCGCATTTGTGGCATAAAGAGGACACAGTAGGTCCAGTCCCAGCATAGTGAAAACTGTGTGTTTGTGTGTGTAGAAGCTGGAGTCCTGCTTAGAGACAACACCACCCAGCAGGATATCAGTGCTCTTAGTCGTAGTAACTCTGTCACTCACAGAACCATATAAAGATCCGCTCAGCAGCTGCTTCACTCACAGAATCTTAAAGATATGTTCAGAAGTTGAGTCACTCACAGGCCCTTGTAATAATCTGTTCAGCAGCTGAGTCATTCACAGAGAGCTGTTTGGCAGCAAAGTTACTCACAGAACCTTAAAAAATCCATTTAGCAGCTGCATCACTCACAGAACCATTCAATTATCCATGCAGCAGTTGTGCCACTCACAAAGCATTATAAAAATCTGGTCAGCAGTAGAATCACTCACAGAACCATATAAGGATCAATTTAGCATGACAGACACTCACAGAACCTTATAAAGATCCGTTCAGCAGCCACATCAGTCACTGAAGTATATAAAAATCAATTTGGCATCTGAGTCATTCAGCGAAGCTTATAAAGAACCATTCAGCACCTGTGTCATCAATGTATCCTCACTAAGAATAACTCAGTAGCTAAGTCACTCACAGAAGCATAAAAAGATCTATTCGGCAGCCACATCACTCACAGAAGCTATTAAAGATCTGATAGGCATCAGAGTCATTCACAGAAGCTAATGAAAATCATTCGGCATGTATGTCACTCACATAACCTCATAAAGATCTGTTCAGCAGCTGAGTCACTCACAGAATCCAATAAAGAACCATTCAGTAGCTGCATCACTCACAGAACCGTTTAACGATCTGTTCAGCAGCTATATCACTCACAGAACATTTTCATGACCTGTTCAGCAGTTGTGTCACTCACAGAACTTTACCATGATCTGTTTAACAGATGCATCACTCATAGAGTCTTATAAATATCCATTCAGCAACACGGTCATTCACAGAGTCATACAAAGAACCATTTAGCAGCTACATCAGCCATATAACCATGTACTGATTCATTCTGCAGCTGCATCACTCACAGAACCTTTTGCAGGTGACTCTGTCATCAGGTAGGCATACAAATTTGAACACAGACAGACATAAGCCTGAACAAATAGATAGGAGGACATGTGGACACATAACCTGAACACTGTGGTATAAATGCCTCACCACAGAATCTGTCCATAGATCAAGCAAGTACAAATTTGCTTAAACAACCAATTCAATTAAAGAAAGTGTGATTCTGTGAAACTCAATGAGTATACCTACTTTACACTAGATACATCTTCATACAAATGAATGCAAATTTATGCACACACATAACCATACACAGAAATCATACATACTCATACATATGGATACTGGGGGCAGTGTGCGGTTCTGGGAGTTAAAGATTATCTGGAAGGTCATGGGTTCATAATTCTTTGGATAGCAGGGTAAACCTCGGATAAAATAAATAAATGTAAAGGTAATCTACATGAATACACATAATACAAACATTCACAGTCACTCATAAACATGCGTACACACATTTAAATGCAGTTATATTTCACATATGTTTCCATTTATTGACCGACCGATGAATTTCCAGTCTGCTGATTACCTGAGAATCGCTTAACTGCAGCAGTGTGTATGAAGACTAAAAATGTTTACATAGCAGAAAGGGTACTATGTGGTATACAAACATATTCCCCAGACGCTGCACTTCATGCAGGCTGCGGGAAAATTCAAACAAAGAAGCAGAAAACCCTCACGAGTGGCTCTTTCAGATGCGCTAGACAGACAAATGAATAGGCCGACAGAGACGTATAGATTAATCAATAAACGGATACGAACACACAGCTTGCAAAGATCAGCAAAAAGGGGGGAGGAAAAGGTGACCCCATCCAATATTTTCATGGCATTTATCCCCGATCGAAGAACGGGAGAGGAGCGCAGAGCGACGAGCCGCCTCCCTCTCCCCCTTTCCTGCAGCAGAGAGCAGCGCGCCGCCAGCCGGCAGCTCAGCGCAGCGCACCGCAGTGCTGCGCTATAGCACAGGCGGGCGGCGGAGGCTGCTTCCCACCGCGCCGGCCGCCGGCACACGCATCATACCGCAGGACCTGCTGAACGCATGAAATCCGCGATGAGGACGATTCGTACGGAGCGACGCCGGCCCTGCATCTTATTAAAATGCTCGGCACAGAGCCTTACGTCATTAGTAGCGCAGATCTATAATCCGCCTTTTAGAAAGCTGCGATATGCCGTCAGTACGGCACTGATTCTTCGCACTGTGTACTGAGCTATCGGCAGAGCTGCACATACAGCTCTCCCCAGTCTCTGCGTCTCAAACCTTAAGTACTACTCATTAACTTTTCGGTTTCGATGTTAGAAAATGTAATCTAAATGCGGAGGTCTTGGACCCTCCATTACGGAACATCCCTACGCCAGACGGAGGGGGAGGAGGTTGCATCCCTCAAGCCTTCAACGGCGGAACGACTGCTATGATATATAGGATAAGTGAAGGGGACGGGGTCGCGGCGTCCTTCTGTCTCCTTTTCTGCCGGAGCGAGTCGGACAGGCTTGGCTCCGCTTCCACGTTTCTCTGTTACATTTAATTACCCTGAACACGTCCGTACCGCTAAAATGATAAAAGGCAATGCGGCTCTTCCTTCCGACGTCAGCGGTGTCCCGGACATATAGCGGCTCCATCAGGAAAATGTTTGTTATACAAGAATGAAGAAGGTAAACGTGCAGTCAGACGTGACAGCATCACAGCGCTTGTCAAACCCCATATGCCGACCTATACTGCACAGAAAGCTGGAAAACTGCCCGAAAGAGCCTCGATTAACCTGAAAGGGCAGAAAAAGATACGTGAATGGAGATGGGATACCCAGAAAGTTAGACTGGAACATGCGGAATTGCCCTTGACATCCTGTATAATGAGCAGTGTGACGTTAAAACGTCAACTTACACGGCTGCTTAGCAAAATAATGTTAGACACTTAATCAGTGCAGACATACCGAAGCTTATTGTGACCTGATTTCTTATTGCATGGTGTATATAAGACTGCGGTGGAGCTGTGTGTGTGTGTGTGTGTGTGTGTGTGTGTGTGTGTGTGTGTGTGTGTGTGTGTGTGTGTGTGTGTGTGTGTGTGTGCGCGCGCGCGCGCGTGTGTGTGAGTGCGTGTGGAAACCCTAACCGCGCACCAGCCGTCGTCTGTTTGCACACTGCGTTTGATGAGCCGCCGAAAGACAAACTCTGCAATTGATACACAGAAAAACGTGCAATTTCGCTGAACACACAGAGCGCAGGATATATGTTTGTTGATTAGAAACGGCGTGCTTAGTCAGACATATTAACCCGATGGGCTGCGTGCGGTGCGCGCAATGGGGAAAGTGTAAAGGACATTGGAAAGGGGCACATTCACAGCGGCCTCATCCGCAGGGAGGTGGATGCTGGATCGCAGGTGTAATAACCAGGCTTGTCGGGATATGAAACAAATAAGACGCTGTCTCACACGAAAACCCCTTCCATTAGAAAAAAAAACAATAAAAATGGAACTAACCGAGCTAGGTTTAATAGTGAATAGCAAGGTTAAACGCATTGCATCTATCCACAGATGCAGAAATTGGGAAATCCTCAAAATAGGGAACTGCAGCCAGGCAGTGACAACGGGACGAGTGGGCAGGATCAGGCGCTAACAGGCAGAAAGTGGGGGATGCGTAGAGGTATGTGCACGGTGTCATTAATTGTGTCACACTGGCGGTTTAGACTGAACACACAGAAAAACAAGAGAACGCTAAGACGGCTCAAACGAAGCTGCTCGTCATGTTCACATTAGATAACTGGATGTATAAGAAAGGACAGCTCTGGAAAACTACGGAGATGCGGACAAACTTCCTTTCATTGTGACCCATTCAGGGCGTTATTCAAAACCAACCGTAGGTCATAATTACAGTAACAAAACCTCAGCCGAGTAAAACTTGCCGAGTACGGGTGACAAGGTAAAAGTCTGCAATGCTCACATTCAGCCATGCGCGGTGTTAAGTCATTATCAATGTCAGTAGTAAGGGGTACAGCTTCATGGACACTCACCCGGGCGTATTTGGATGAATAGGGATCCTCAAAGAGTGCCCAGATGCGCGGCTGCCATACACGCCACCAGCTGGCTTTCCTGCCATCCTCTTGCAGGCACAGTCTCTTCAGGTCTCCATCCGCGCCCCCCGTCAATGCAGGGTCGTCTTCGGGAGGGTCCGGCTCGGGGGTCTCGAAGCTGTCCAGCGCCTCCTCCGCGTCCCGGTGCTGCCGGTAATTCATCCAGCAGCACGCCTCCACGTCTGTCTCGTCGATGCCCCAGAAAGCCAGCTCCTCCTCGAAGAGCGGCCCGCATACGTCGCTGGGACAGTGCAGCTTCCCGGTACGATAGTAGTTGAGGATGAAGGCGAAGGTGTTAGGGTGGCGATCAAAGAAAAACTCGTCGGATTTCGGGTCATAGTCAAAGTTGCTGTACGCATCCGGCTCGGTGAGCCACGATAATCGGGTACCGGGCAGCGTCTTCAGGGTGCTGCGGTAGGTTTCGTGTCGCACACCCCCGCAGTTTATCACAATTTTCTCGCTGTCTGACGGGCAAGTCATGTCTGCACTGTAACATGCTTTGTTGGCCGACTTGTTCCCCCCCTTGCGCCCTTTGAAAGAGGAGACACACACTGAACTGAGCATAGGGGACCGGGGGGAGGGAGAGGAGGAGAGAGAGAAGGCAGGGAGGTGGGGGGTGGAGTCTGCGGAGAGAGGGAGAGATGGGGGAGAGAAATGAGTACAACGGGACGGACACTGCTCTAATATTATGACAAAGTTTACAATGAACCCAATTATAACTGTATGTACACTTTAGCCATAGTCCCGCTCTGTAGTTTATTATATTATGCCTTTATTATAAGGTAAAAATCAACATTACCAATTGGGTAATTATGCAAAACAGAAGACAGCTTTGTTATTACAGAACTGAAATCCACACATAAGTATGTATCACAAAAACTATCGCAGTCAACACCCAAATACCAGTATTGAGTACTGATACCCGGAGAAGGTTAATACTCAATTACTATGCGGCTTCTGATAATCACTGCATTGATTGTGAGAGTACGACTTAGGGCAACGTTTATGATAATTATCTGAAGTTGATTAGAAAGAAACAACAGCGAATGGCGTTTCATTTATTATTTGCAGAATGCCGAGTGAGGAAACTTCCTAGAGTGTATTCGTGCTGTTTCAGACGGACAGATACGGATAGCCGCTCTCTGCGCTCGTCATTGCCTTAGTCGCTTACTTCAGCGAGGCCACAGGGAGATGGACGGAGCTGTGCTATACTCCACCCCCTACTCCCCCCTATCCCTTTTCGCTCTCCTCCCTCTCCTCGCTCATCCATTGGGAGAGAAAGAAACAGAGCGAGTACCTCAAGCAGAACCATTATTTGCTGAGCTCCACAAAATGGGGAGGTAAGACTGCAGAGCGATGGTGCTTCTCCCCGCTCTGCTCGCTCCCTCCTCCTCTCCCTGCCTCCTCCCCTTTCTTACACCACCTTCCCTTGCATTTTACTCTTTTTCCCTCCTCCTGTTTAGTGCTGCCTTAATATATATTTACTGGTAACCACAGCAGCAGACCAAGAATAGCCCATTAACACTGACCCACATTGACAGTGTGTACTGAACACGCAGAGGACACTGACACAGAGTGTATGTACTGAACACACAGAGGACACGGACAGTCAATGCATGTACTGAACACACAGAAGACACTGACACAAAATGTATGTACTTAACACACCGAGGGCACTGATGCTGTGTACATACTGAACAACTAGAGAATACTGACACAGAGTGTCTGTGCTGAACACACAAAGGAGAATGACACACAGTGTATATACTGAACACACAGAGAACACAGACACAGAATCCATGTACTGAACACACAGAGAACATGGATGGTGGGCGCATGTATTGAACACAAAAAGAGTGTATTTACTGAACAGGGAGTGGGACACAGATACAGATTGTATACACTGAGCATACAGAAGACAAAGACACAAAGTGTAGGTACTGAACACGCAGAAGGTACTGACACAGAGTGTAGGTACTGAACACACAGAGGACACTGATGTTGAGTGAAGACACAGTGTATTGAACATGCAGAGGACACTGACACAGAGTGTATGTACTGATCATAAAGAGGACACTGATGTCGGATGTATGTACTGAAGTGAACAGTTAATTAATACTGAACTTATGTACTGAACACACAGAGGACACAGAAATTGAGTGCAGTAACACTCATTAACACAGAACATCAACACAGAGTGCATTGTTGAACACACAGAGGACATTAACACTGAGTATATGTACTGAACACATAGAGGACACAGTTGCTGAGTATATATACTGCACACAGAGCATATTAACACAGTGAATCTACTAAACACACAGAGAGAACATTAAACTGAGTGTATGTACTGAACACATAGAGGACATTAACACCAAAAATATGTCCTGAGCACATAGAGGACATTAACGCTGGGTGCATTAACGCTGATTAGCTGGCTGCATGTCCTGGGAAGGTGAATGGTTTTTGCTGCAGCAGGAGTGCTCTCTCTTTGTCCTCGCAGTGCAGAGTCAGAGTTTTAATGCTTTAAAGGGCCGGTCAGTCAAGACGCTGTGCACCCGCCTACCCCCTTGCCTGCCTGCCTGCCTCTCCATTTGCTTGCCTAACTGCTCACCCGCTTGCCTCCTCCCTAGTATGCCTGCTTGCTTGTCTGCCCACCTGTCCGACTGCCCACCAGTCGATTTGCCCGCCTGCCCACTTACCTGCCTACCTACTCACCCACCTGCCCCCTTGGCCACGTGCCAGCCTGTCTGCCCACTTTTCCTCCTGCCTGCTTGCCTGTCTGCCTGCCCAATTGCCCTCCTGCCTGCTTCCTTGTGTGCATGCCCACTTGATTGCTTTCCTGCTTGTCCGTCTGCCTGGTTGCTTGACCACCTGCCTGCTTGTTCACCTGCCTACCCACCCAAATGCCTGCCCACTTACCCACGTGACTGCCCGCTTACCTGCCTGCCTGCATGCATGCCAACTCACCAGCTTACCCGCCAGCCTGCATACTTGCTCGCTCACCTGCATGCCCGCTTGTCCACCTGCCTGCCCACTTGCCTTCCTGCTTGCCCACTTGCCCGCATACCTGTTTGCTTGCCTGCCCACTTGTCCACCTACCCATTTGCCCGCCTACCTGCCCACTTGCTTGCCTGCTCACCTGCCCATCTCCCTACCCGCTTGCTCGTTTGCCCACCTGCCTGCCCACTTGCCCCCTGCCTGTCGACTCGTCCACCTGCCTGCCCACTTGCCTGTCTGCTTGCCCATTTGACTGCCCGCTTGCCTGCCTGTTTGCCCACCTGCCCGTCCGCTCTTAAGCTTCTTCTATATACCCCATTCAGTTACACCCCCATGTACCGCATAACAGGATCAGGTTTCACTGAACGAATCAGCACTCTCTCTCCCTCTCTCCCTCAACCCTCTCCCTTCCTCCCTCCCTGCCTCTCCCTCTCTCACTCCCTTGCTTCCTGTCTCTCTCCCACTCCCTCCCTCCCTTCATCTCTCTCTCTCTCTCTCTCTCACACACACACACACACGCACACATACATTTTTCCTTGCTCTGCTTTTCTGTACTTTCTGCCGACCCGCTTACTCTCCACCTTCTCCGCTCCCTTCCTCTTCCCCAGCACCTTTTTTCATTGTGGGTGAGGCTGATCTCTCCATCTCTATATGCATCCTTCTCCCTTTTCTTTATGTCTGTCTTACATCGTCCTGACTAACATCCCTCTTTGCCCTCTGTTCCCGCTCGGCTGTCCAGTGTGGTAAACTCTCCGCTCTGGCTGTGTCCCACAAACCGCCGTGTCCTGCTCCTCGCTTTGCTCACAGAACACAGAGGACGGACACAAGGATGCTCCACAATGCAGGGGAAGAGGCCAGCGGTCCTGGATGCTGACCCTGGTGACACACACTCTGCAGAAGGTGAGTCTACTGCGGTGTGTGTGCTTGCTGATTGGATGTTTAGTGTATTCAGCCTTAATCAGCGTGTTGTGGGGGGGGGGGGGGGGGGTAAGGGCTGTGTGGGTGGCCGCCTGGGGCTATCCCTAAAGCCTTGGGCTCCT
>JAABNY020000045.1:4648541-4661632 GCA_015164015.2 Brevimyrus niger | reverse complement strand
CACCCCCATGTCAGCGTCTCACCACAAAGTCGCGTTGATTAAGCAGGCTCTCATCTCAGTGTTGAGCATGAGTAAAAAAATTATCTGGAAAGTACAAATTTCAAGATGTGATGAAGTTCAAAAACAATACTTTATTCTTATGAGTATCCTTTACATAGTTATGTACGTTATACATCAACCACGGAGAACTATCAGGTACATAACATTTTTTAGGGTTTTTTAAAAATCTTTTTTTTTTTTTTTATTATTGTCATTATTATTATACACAGTATGCAATCGTTTGACTCTCTAAAACTATCATTAACAACATACATTGTCTCCAGTCAGTATTAGCCCCATAGTTTGCAGCAATGACCAAAATAATCACCCAAAGATGCTAAAAGCAGCCAGCAGAGGTGTCATGTCCATTGCTCCCTGTGGTGTGCGGCTTGATACTGAAATATCAGCTCATTCAGTCTGAATGTTTCATTTTAAGAATCGATTCTAACTTTAAAATATACGTGTTTTTTTTTACCTCAATTTTTTTGTAGGGAGTAGAATATTAAATACCACCAGACAGGGTCACACACAGGGGGGACAAAGGGGAATATCTTCTTTAGCGCTTATCCTATGCAGGGTCATGGGGGTCCCGACTCTATCCCAGAAGCTGTGGGCACAGGGGAGGGTTCACCCATTGCAAAACGCACAAACTCACCATTCACAGGCTCATGCCCCACCCCCCATCCTTGACCAGGCTAAGCAGTGGGATAAACTAAGGTGTAATTTAGTGTCCTCACATATTAAAATATATATTTTTAAGTAAAAAATATTTTTATTTTTATTCTTAAACTAAGAACAACAATATATGACAAATACCAAAGTCAGAGAATAATAAAATTAGAGACAGGTCAAATAAATAAAAGACAGAGGTGACAGAGCCTTGCATTGATTAAAAGATGAGCGAGGTCTGGAGCTGTGTGGCAAAAGATATCATCTCTGTTCCTCAACACCTGCTGTGGAACACGGTCAGACTGGTGTTCAGACAGCTCTGCAGCTATACTGATAGACAATGTCTTTTGTTTTTCTCTGCTCCCTTCACTACTTGTGTCCACACTTAAGCTGTGGATGAGGTAGCTAGTCTGCCTGATAGTCAACTCTGGTCTAGCAGTCCTGGTATCCCCAACCAGCCTGCCTGCCTGCCTCTTTCTTACTCTGCATATCTAAATGTCCTTCTTGCTTGCTGGCTTCTTGGTCCTGTCATCTTCACTAAGCAGGTCACGCAGGTCTAAGAGTGCTTGTCTGATCTGGTCTCCAAACTTGTGAGAGTCCTGGGCAGAGAAGATAACAACATTTTGAATAGAAACAAATCTGGAAAAGGACTTCAAATAGCATCCAGACATGAGCTCCATCCAGGCTGGACAAATCCGGTCCTTACCGCACATACAATTAGTAAAAATACAAAACAAGTTTTATGTTCAAATCTACGGAGAGGAACATATTTTTACCCGCATTTTTCGTTCAAATTAATGATAAATATATAAGTTAAGTGGTTCTCTTGATATCTGCATGTCCTAACATGGTGAGGCTTGGTTTTGGTCCACCAGGCCTGATCGAGATCATGGCAAAAAAAGTCTCTGAAAAACTGCTGGGTTACCATCAAGCATGCCTGCACCTACCAATGAGGATGCTGAGGTCAAGTCTTCAGTATTTTCCCTGCAACTCCAATAACCACAACCCATTACGGAGCATACCTAGGGAGGGCTAACGCTTTTGACCTGGCTACGGCCCTGCCGCCAAGTCACGTTCCGAGTACTGTCCTACAAATGGCGTATTACACAACAGCTGAAGTACAGAAGTACTCTGTCATCACATCTCAAGGGTTCAATAATAAGCATGATCCCCGGCGTGTGCAGGCTGCAGCGTCGGCTTGTGACACTCACAGACTGTGCGCAGGACTGCTTGGAGGAGATGTGGAAGTTGATCATGTCCTCCCCTGCAAAGTTGTAGGAGACTCCATAACCATCGTCAGCCACCTGGTCCAGCAGGAAAGAAACTTGCTGTTACTAGTGTGCACCACAAGTAAACAGGTCCACTGATCAGTAACGAAGAGGAATGATGTTTAGGTATAATGAAGGACATTAATGCAGGTGAAAGAGGACTCTCTGAGTATGGCAACTAAGTTCTGAATCTCTGAGAACAGTGACTAAGTTCTGACTCTCCAAGTAGAGTGACAGTTCAGAATCTCCAAGTACAGTTCCTTTGTTCTGAATCTGAGAGTACAGTGGCTGGGTTCTGAATCTCAGAGTGCAGTGACAAGTACAGCAGCTGAGTTCTGGCTCTCTGAGAAAGTAGCTAAGGAATAAGTGCTTTACACTGACCGGCCCAAAGCCTCCGCCCAATGAGATGTATTCAGGATGGTTGACCAGATCAAACAGCTCCACCTGCTGGACTGAAGTCTGACTAGTAGACAGGCGCCACGGCTCAGACAGCACCTAGAAGAACCATCAAC
The DNA here is from genome assembly GCA_015164015.2 of Brevimyrus niger. Lineage (NCBI taxonomy): Eukaryota > Metazoa > Chordata > Actinopteri > Osteoglossiformes > Mormyridae > Brevimyrus > Brevimyrus niger. The sequence continues at coordinate 4,659,144 of JAABNY020000045.1, read as the reverse complement.
ACGTGTAAAGTGTCCTGATTAAGGTCACACCAACCAGGCACCTCCAGGAAGCATTTGGCCTCACTTAGATGCATACAGGTTCCATACCTTGCTGAGAAAAGGTGACTCTATTCCCAGGTACTGAGAGACCACATACAGGCAAAAGAGGTGTCTGTCAATGCCTGACCCAGTCATGGCCAATCGGTAAAGGTTCTGATGCTTCTCAGCTGCCAATCGGAATAGCTTCCTGCAGAGTTCCGGCCTCTGTATGAAGGGCAAGTGATGGAATGGTAGCCATTAGCATCCACAAAAGATCAAAATACAGGCCCGTGTTACTGTCAAAAAAGCACAGCGGTGAGAAGATAAAGCAGCCTTAAATCCAGCGCAGAACTGGGGTGCACCCAGAGGGGGCGCTGCCCACTTGATTGGAGACTCCACCTGCCCATCCTCCAGTGCCTTCACAAACATGCTGCTTTCAGCTGAGCAGGAGCGCACCGTCTCCGTCCTGCCCTCCCGGAACAGCCGTGTCATGGACGCCTCGTAGGTCAGGCAGAACGTTCCCCTGTTCTAATGTGGAGACATCAACAAGGCCAGTTAGATACCCGAGGACGCTGATGCATCACACATGACCACAGAATGCCATCCCTCCATTACACAAGGGAAACTATTTCACCTTTTACTGAACAGCTTGCTCAAGCTGCCTGAGTAATCTTCCATGACATTATTCCCTAAGACGCGAGGCTGAGGACGCAGACACGTTCATACCCTGTAGTAAGCAAGCTGTAGAACCAGCTGGACGAAGGCATCTGGGCTCATTTTGTGCTTCTTTATAAGTCTCTTGCCAAAGTCCCGGAAGGGGAACACATGGAAGCTGACGTCGCAGGCCAGGGCCTGAGCTTCTGCCAGAGACCGAGTGACCACCTCCTGACACTGAGGGGAAAGAAGGACACTCTCATTCAGCAAACTGTCACTCACAGTTAGTAAGGCGTCACAGTCAGAGAGATATCACTCACAGTGAACTGTGAATAGTGTTGCCAGTAAGTCACTGTAAAGTCCTTTGAAATGTCTAACAGTGTGACCCAATGCTGTGACCCCCAAGCTATGGAGAGGGGGGATTATGGTGTGAGGTTGTTTTCAGGGGTTGGGTTTGGCCCCTTAGTTCCATTGAAAGAAACTCTTAATGCCATTTTGGACAATTTCATGCTTCCAACTTTGTGGGAACAGTTTGGGGATGGCCCCGTCCTGGTCCAACAGGACTGGGCACTAGTGCACAAAGCAAGGTCCGTATGGACATGGATGAGTGAGTCTGGTGTGGAAGAACTTGACTGGCCTGCACAGAGCCCTGACCTCAGCCATATAGAGCACCTTTGGGATGATTTGCAGAGAAGAATGAACTCACAAATGTTCCCCTGAAAAAAACGGTCAAAAATTCCCATAAACACACTCATAAACCTTATGGACAGCCTTCCCAGAAGAGCTGAAGCTATTATAGCTGTGAAGGGTGGGTTAACTACCTACTAAAGCCTATGTATTAAGAATGGAATGTCAATAAAGCTCATGTGTATGTAAAGGGAGTTGTCTCAATAATTTTGCCAATATAGTGTATGTACCTATACGTTTGATCAACAAATGCATCTCTTTCACCTATAGATAATGAACACGATATTGTATGGGTATCATGATGATCTCACAGTATGAAATAAAATGATGAGATCAATGTGTGGTCAGTGAGCAATTTCAAATTGATCTGGCAGTGGTAATGCAGTATTAAGGTATAAGATAACCTACAGTATGAGATCAGTACGAAATCACAGTGAGATCCTATTCTTGACTGGGATGTTTATAATTCATAATTAAATCTGGCCAGCAGAGCAATCTTTCATTTTCCACAAAATAAATCACAATGCAACATTATTCTAATAATAAGTGCTGGAATGTTTTGCTACCGGCACAAACAATATTAGACAAAACTCAGTCATTGATCAAATTTTGCAATGCAGAAATAAGAAGAAACAAGCAAAAATTAGGAATTAAATGTAACTAATGTTAAAAAAATAAATCCATCTGCTCAGGTTTTGCTCTGCTACTTTTATCTCTTTTCCCTATACTCATGTGTAACTTCCATGTTAGCACAGGTACTTGTGGTCAACCAATCAGCAAGCTGTCACTGTAAGCACCTCCTCAGTAATTTGTGTTCTTACAAAAAGTAGCTTGTCTGGAATAGGTACTAAAAAAAGTATTCTGGAACTGCCCCTGAGGAATTACAGTCAGGCAGAGTTCCTGTGGTGTGAACACAACAAAAGTTCCTGGTTCGAGAAAAAGGTTCTGGTTCCAGCAAAAAGTTCCTGCAGTGTGAAAGCACCCACAGTCAGACTGGTGTCACTCATAGTCAGCTAGGTCTGATTTTTTTACTCAGTTTTTTTTACTGCCAGCAACAGACACAGACAGACAAACACAGACCCAAACATGGACAGACACACAAACCTACAGACACACAGAAACAGAGCTCCTCACTTCTGGGGTGATGTCCCAAAGCAGTCGCTGTGGTGGGGGCAGTCCAGGGTCTACATTGCCCTTGCAGTGTCCTTCCTCATTGTAGCCCAGCTGGAAGGCGTCTGTGGCGAGGACATACTGCAAGGGGCAGAAAGGAAAGCGTCACAGCCATGGCGGCACATGACCGCGTGGCGTACCCTATGCACGTCATACGGCCTCACCTCCCACAGGTGAGCCACCGTCGGGGCATCAGCCCAGGAGTGCTCGGCATTCAGGCCCGTCTTCCCGTTCTTATACACGACCAGGGAGATGGACTTATCAAACCACCTGTAGGGGGACAGGGACATGGAGAGAGGGACGGGGAGAAAGAAGGAGGGGGCAAGGAGAGATGGAGGAGGAAAAAAGGCAGGCAGAGACAGGAGAGGGGGGAGAGGGACAGAATGGAAAGGTGACTGGCAGGGTATCCCTCACTGGCGGGTGACACACTGCGTTGAGAGCCAGCCCCGTGTGGCACCATCTTACTCCACTGCGCATTGTTAGACTTCAGCAAGCGCTGGTGCCCCCACCTGTCATAACACTTCCCGTGCAGCAAGGACTTGGCATAGCGGTCCAGGTTGCCGGTGGGATCATCCCCCCTCATGCCCTGCTCGTCGTCGTCAAGGGTTACAAAGAAAGCCGCCTTCTCGATGCAGTCTAGTGAGCGCTTGTTCACCCCCGAGCCGAAAAACTGCTTCCTCACCTGAGCCCAGGGCACCCTGGGAAAAAAGCACAGACAGCAACATGCGCTCATGTCTGCACTGCACTTGTAGGGTCTAGACCTGCACTTAATATTTAAATAATATCCCAAGGACCCTGGACACGAAGTGAGGTCACCGTACCTGCTGCCCGCAGTCAGAGCCCCAAGCTTCTCCTCTCCGGGGGAGGGGGGCGACTGGTTCTCCAGAATCCTCTGCATCTGGCACTCAATCTCTCGTGGTGAGAGTAGTCTCCCAGCCCTGTAAACTGGCAGCCTAAAATAGCGCCCCCGGTGGTAGACTGCTACATGGTCACTGTCCTGACAGTGCTGCAGGGTATCTGAGGATAGGAAGTCCGAGGCAGGGTGGGAAAGCAAGAGTACATTATAAAATGGGAGGGACGTTTTGTGAATAAAAACACATGTATGTATACATGTGTGAGTGTGTGTGGGTTAGATTTATTTTACATTGTGGGGACCAAGTGTTCCCCACAATGTGATAAAAACCTGCTATTGTTATGTTGTGGAGACCATTGTTCAGGTCCTCACAAAGATCTGTGAATGCAATCAAAAAAGTAAAAATGCCAAAAGTTTCCCCGTAGAAATGAATGGAGAGTCCCCACAAAGGTATAATTACAAACCTCTGTGTATGTGTGGATCATGTATATATTACATATTTTTATGTAATAAAAACCTGTTATTTCAACATTGTGGGGATCAACTTTTTGTTTGATTATTTATGGTTAGGGTTAGGGCTGGGGATTAGTTAAGGTAGTCATAGTTCGCATTATGGTTATGCCCATAGAATTCAATGTTGAGTCCCCACAAAAAAAAAAAAAAGATACCTAATCAGTGTGCGTGTGTGCGTGTGTGTGTGTGGGTTTGCACAGATCACATTTGAGGACAAAATTGTGAGTGAAGCATATTACCGGTCTTTTCACCAGGAATACGCGCAGAGTTGAACATTCGCTCCCACTGTGCTGAGCACAGGGGGATGACTGTCCCCGGGATTCGAGTCTGGAAGGAGAACAGCGTCATATGGGGCGCGGCCTGGCATGCAATCCCCCACAATGCAGTGCAGCCGGTGAAGAGCACTCACAGGCTTGATTTCTTCTCTGTTCAGTTTGCGCCGGTACAGCAGGAAGGCGGTGACAGCGTTCCCGGCCCGGGCTGCTTGCAGGCTGCTCGGTGTCACGTAGAGAAAGTCCTGCCCAATACAGTGGTGCAGCCATGTGTCACACAGACAGGGAAAATGGCCAATTGAGAGCAGGAAGCCATAGTGATGTCACACTCCCCATGGGGACTTTCTTTAACGGAGCACTCTGTCGTGAAATAAATATCATTGACCCTCAAAACATGGATGCGGATTATTTCCAGAACTTGACATGCCCTGGTCCTGGTCTTAATCTCTAAGTCATGATCCATACAGAGAAGCTGCCCCCCAGGGGGGGCTGGGTAATCCTGACTCCCTGAGGGGTGGGTCACCCCAGCTCACCATGCCGTAGTAGTTGCTGTTCACCATGATGGGGGTGCGGCTTCTCAGGTAGACGTACTCCTCCCACCAGTCGCTCACCTGAGGAGGGGGGGGCATGCACAGAATAATCGTCTGGCCCCAACGGCTCACAGCCAGCACCCCACCCCAACAACACTCACATAGTTCGCTGCCCACAAAGCCTTGAGCTTGAGGTACCACTGGAGCCGCTTCCCCAAACCATCCAGAAACTGGGCCGCCAGGACAGTGATATGATCGAACTCCTCGTCCCTCATTATGGGCTGCACTGACTCCAAGTACTGAGCGAGGAAAAGGGAGACAGGTTTCACATCTCACTCTGTCTGCCTGTCCTGCTACATTATTTGTCCTTCATTTGCCCTCTACTGGCGAGGCACTCACTCTGCGGACGGTGTCTTTTACAGCCGGCACTGGCAGGTGGGGTAGAGATGCCTGATAGCTGTACAGCAGAGGCTGCCTACTGGACAGGAGGCACACAAGCACCTGAACAAGGAGAAGGAAGCGCGGGAGGTCACCCAAAAAAACGTACCCATAATACCTCACTGTGGAGGCACACAAGGGGGAGGAAGCGCGGGAGGTCACAGATACTGAATTACCCATAAATCCTTATCATTGTGTGCCGGTGCCCATACATGTGTGCGCCCCCATTTGTGTGTGCACCCCCATGTGTGTGCCCATGCGTGTGTGCGCCCCCATTTGTGTGTGCACCCCCATTTGTGTGTGCACCCCCATGTGTGTGCCCATGCGTGTGTGCGCCCCTATGCGTGTGTGCACCCCCATTTGTGTGTGCCCATGCGTGTGTGCGCCCCCATTTGTGTGTGCCCATGCGTGTGTGCGCCCCCATGCGTGTGCCCATGCCCATGCGTGTGTGCGCCCCCATTTGTGTGTGCGCCCATACGTGTGTGTGCGCGCCCCCATGCCCATGCGTGTGTGTGCCCATGCGTGTGTGCGCCCCCATGCGTGTGCCCATGCCCTTGCGTGTGCTCCCACACATCCCCGCGCGCGGTGCGCATGACGCTCACACTCCAGACTTTGGTGGCGATGGAAATCTTGCCGTGCTGCTGAAACATCCAGCCGTGGTAGGAGAGCAGCAGCCTGAGGCAGAGGCGCATGGCGTGGATGAGGAGCAGCCAGAGCAGCGTGCTGAAGAGCACAGCCGACACCACCGCCTGCCACTGGCCACTGGGGGAGCCGCTGTGGAGAGCAGACACGGAAAGAGCATTACGGCCACAGAGTCAACTACTGATACGGCCTTCTGGGTGTGCCCCTCCAGGCCGTGCGTTCGGAGCACCAGTGAGTGCAGTGGGTGCCGTGCTCCGCAGATACGTGTCGGGTGGGTGTCTGTTCCTGGATCTTGCCTGGTGGGTAGGTGTTCCTGGATTTTCCTGATGAGGCCCATAGAAGGATCTAAGCTGCCCATATACATGGTCGCCAGTGTAGCAGTAACCACAAACAGCCAGGAGGAGGGGCTGGCGGGATACACGCCAGTGAGGACAGTGTTCTGCAGCAGAGAAGAGAAGCAGCTCTGCATCTATCACATTACTGCCGCACAGTGCTGGGAAAATAACATATAATTCTTCGCAATAAGGTAGAAATGCACACAGAGAACAACAGGTACCACTTTACAGTAAGGCTCCCTTTTGCCACTTGTAAATGGTAGTAACTCAATAAAAAGAAAACTGTTATAACTTGTTTAAAATTGTCTATTCGTAATTCACAAAGTGTTACAACTTAATTAATAACCAGATTATAAACCATTCATAAACTCTTCTTATGTGTAGCCTTATTGTAAAGTGGCACTGAACAACATAGCAGGACCTATTCAGTCATCTGGAAGAACAGTGAATGAAGAGTCACAAGACTGAAGTGTAATCTAGTCTGAGAATGAGTCAGGCAAGGCCACTGTCAGGAAAAAGAGCACCCATTTGTACCTCTGTTTGTGACTGGGACTGTACCCTCAAGGGTCTGCCAATTGTACTATTGCTGTAGGTGAAGGTACCTCTTAAGGTACAGAAATGCACTCTGAAGAACACTTCTCTTTTTTTTACCATTGGAGGTACACTGATGTTGCTTATACCTTGGGGATGTTCCTCAGCATCTTTTTCTGTTCCTTAAAAAGGTACAATTACCTACTGCTATAGGGTGCAATTGGCAGACATTTTAGGGTACAGCCACAGTGGCAAGCAAAGGTACAATTTGGTACTCTTTTTTTCCTGTTAGTGCAGACATACAGATATATCGGCATATAGACAAAACATGCACAGGCAGATAGGCAGGACATCAGGCAGATTGAAAGGCAGACGGACAGCAGCTCAGAGAGACCGGCAGTGAGACTGTTAGTTCACCTTCATTCGAGCCAGCCTCTTCTTCCAGGATCGCACGCCGGACCGGTACACCTCAGCAAGCGCCTGGTGGGAGAGCTGCACATCGATGCCGTCTGGAGTGATGGTGAACTGAAAAGCCACAGCCTGGTGTGCCTCCGCCATAGCTGAAGGGTGAGCAGGCAAGCGGGGGGCAGGAATCAGCGGGGGTCAGAAGGCAGCGAGGGCCCGGTTACGCACTGTGCTCCTAGTCTGATAACGCTTTCAGTATGCACGACACTTCCTGGTGCGTCGCGCTCCTTTCTGGAATGTGAATCTTCGCAATCATGCTAACGCTTAATAAACGAGCACTTGAGAGCCGTCGAGATTCCACAGGGGTCCACCCAGTCCCCGTGTGTCAGCCGGGGAGGGACACGGGCGTGTGGAAGCCTGAACTGGGTGAGAGGTGACCAGCCGGCCACGGAACGAGCAGACATCAGAGAACGCCACACCGTAATATACGGGAACAAGTCCTGACCTGAGAGAGACCACAGACTGTTCTGGAAAACTGGCAATAAGACAAAAGCATTCCAAAATCAAGTTCATTCATTCGTTCGTTTTGGTGAATTATTTAATCACAATCCGGGAAAATCTGCGATTTGTTACTTGGATGATTCTCTTCTGCTGAAACAGTCGTTCTTAAAAACTCTAAAACAGATCTCTGGAAAACGCTTTTTATAAAAACAAATCTAATTAACAGATTAACCAAATTTGTCATTCGTCGTGAGAAGCCAAAAAAGTTTTGAACGTATCTGCTGAATATAATACTACTACCAGTGGCCCGTACTACGAAGCGGGGTTATGGGTTTATCGGGGTAACTTGTCGGATATGAGGTAGTTTTGGCAAATGTAAGTGAACGAATATTAAGTCCATTTCAACTGTGGTACCTTAAATCCGTCAAGTTGCCCCGATAGACCAGTAACCCCGCGTCGTGGTTCTGGTCACAGAAGACTCAACTCCTCTGATTGAGAAACCCGCGTGGTGGTGGGGGGCGAAGGATTTTCAGCAGTGGAATGTAATTCAGCAGGTTTGTCAGGAAAAAAAAATGATAAAATTGTTGCAATACGGAAACGGCAGCTGTGTCACCCTGAGTGTCAGAATCCAGGAGACGTTAGTTGGCGAACACGCCTGCAGAAGGCAGCTGACGGAGCAGCCAGAGCAGGTTAGACTGGCATGGAGACCCGGCGCCCGGGACAGAGATCGCAGCCAGAGCGCGCCGCCCCGCCACGGCACACGCACACACACACGCGGAAACATGCAGATGCAGAGAAGGCTACCGACACAAACGCACACTGAATTAGAATCACTGCACGCATTCCGGTTGAACACAACAAAACTAACGAAGGAGTTATCAGAAGTGCACAAATATACAAATAAATGGCCAAAAAAGACACATGAATCACTCTCGTTGTAGTTACACATTTATATATCTGTATAACTATATTAAGCCATGTAACATACATGCATTTATAATATTATTGACATAGTAGTGATGGTAGTAGTAGTAGTATTAGTAGTAGTAGGCGGCTAGTGGTGGGAGTGGCACTAATAACAGGTGTGTTTATTTACACACAGTTATGTCTCCGCACCTTACACAACACTTAGCCGCTAAATTAGTTTTAAGAAGAAACATAAACAGAGATCCTGGTCTGATTAAATGAGTGGGTGAATGGGGCGGTCAGTCACCGGCTGAGATAGGAGCCACATCTGCTCACAAAACAGTTCAATCACACAGTAGGAGTTGGTAACCGCAAACAAACAAACGGCATGCTTAAAATACGTGCTGCTTCTAAACCTTAATACACACGGGAAATAGAACGCACTGTGTGCGGCTCCTTACCTGAGAACGAACCGCCCGACACCGTCTGGGAATAGACGCGCTCCTGCCGCCGTGCTACACAGTATATGCGGGACTCCAGGCACCTACTGTCCCAATCCGCGCCACCACGCCCCTCCCCGCAGGCGACCGGGGGCCGAGTCTTATCAGAGGCTCACACCTCTTTACTAAATTTACCTGCCGTGTTTTTTCCTGGGGCTGTTTGTCCCGTGTGAACAGGTACGTGGGTCGGATAAATATTACGACACCAGCTTAACAAACCCGTAAACACTAACGTAAATGCGCTGCAAACATAATTTTATAAAAGTATAACCATAAAATGAATGTAAGACAGTGAAGCAACGCTACAGAAAATCACACAGAAATGAATTAGGCAGACAACACCCAAAACACCTCGCCAAAGTTTATTATTATAATTATAATAATAAGCTCACATTGTGACAGCAATTGTCATTATTGATTTCTTCTCACAGGCAATAATTGCAATGATAGTGCACACTTCCATTTTAAAATATAGAGATTATTCTTTGAATCTTTTTTTGTGATTCCAATTTTTCCTTTTAGACTGAAAACTTGTCCTACAGTGCATGGGGAAGTACAACTGGAGACTTTATGTCTTATAATAATAATGATAACGCAAAGTTAATAGAGAAGAAAGGGCGTAGGTTTGGTTCCAGTATTGGTAGGGACCAGATCACCTGCCTTAACACACACGGTACTCCCACAATATTGGTATGGAGGCGTCCCGACCATCCGTACCCAAATCTACGCTCTCCATAATGACGGAGGGAACGGCAGAGAATCTAGGGACATACAGGCTGAGGTTATAAAGGGAAATAACTGAGGTATATTTAGTGTGGAAAAGTAACAGGGGCTGGGAGCCCACCTTCACAGCATTGCAGGAATATGAGGTGGGGGGGGGCTCTATAACCACCACCAAGCAGAGTCAGAGCAATAGGGTCCTTAGCAGGGAGGCAATGACAAATATACAGGTGGAGCAAATTTAATCTGACATGATAGGTGCCCTGTAAAGGTACAGTCACCATGGCAACCCCAGCACTGCTTTTTGGTACAGCAGCATGTGGATGGCTGTTCTGACTGTACCATCCCTGCAGCGCCCCAACGCGTCACTCTGTCCGGCAGTGTGACGGGGAGGGGGGACAAACGTTACACAGGCCCAAGGCTCCTCCTCTTGCTGTCCTTGGATCCCAGGCTCCTCCCCTCGCTGCCGCTGGATCTCCAACTCCTCCCCCCACTGCCATCAAGCACAAGGCTCTGCTCCTTACTGCCACTTGAGCCATGGCTCCTCCCCTTTGATACAGGGGGCCCCAGATTCTGCCTTAGCCTGTAACTCATCCTTTTTTTGTAGTTACACTGAAGGTTTTTCCAATCTGTTCCTGTTCTGTATTTTCACATTTAGCTGTAAATGTCCCCAAAAGTCAGAACAGAGGCAGTAGCCAGAAGTGCAGCATTTCAGTAAGTCTCCTGCCTGCCAGGAGCCACTGGATCTGGCCACCTGCCCCTGAGCCCCAGTCCCACACACTCCTGACTCACACGCTCGGTGTGGCCCACCCCTTTTCCCCAATTTGCCTGGAGCTGTGAAGCCCCTTCTCCGAAAGAAAGAAAGAAAGAAAGAAAGAAAGAAAGAAAGAAAGAAAGAAAGAAAGAAAGAAAGAAAGAAAGAAAGAAA
>JAABNY020000045.1:4617123-4639567 GCA_015164015.2 Brevimyrus niger | reverse complement strand
TGAGTGAGTGAGTGAGTGAGTGAGTATGAGAGACTCTTACCACAAGCAAGGCAAACAGGATCACCCCACAGCTCCAAACATCAGCCTTCCTGCCATCGTACTTCTCCCCCTACCACACAAGAGGGTGCTATGACACGCAAAACACAGCAACCAAGGCCTGCACGGCTCCTCCACAAAGAGCTGGAGCTGTCAGTCCTCGGAACCCAAATCCACAGTAATATTTGGCTCTTACAGATGAACATGTAAACTCAGTCTTACCCTGATGACCTCCGGACATGCATAGTGAGGAGATCTGTAACAGCAGGAGTACAAATGAAGAGCTTGACTCACAGTGGCAAACTGACGATGGCAGGCAGTACTCAGAGCCCGTACTGAGTACTCAGAGCCGGGATTTGGTACTCACCCACAACTGGTCTCTAACAGACTGTCCCCCACCTGCAGAGATGCCATGCCAAAGTCTGCAATGCGAATGTTGTTTTTTTCATCAAGCAGGAGGTTCTCCGGCTTCAGGTCCCTGTGACTTGGGGGGAAACAGCTAAGGTTATGCCTCCACCAGGGGGCAGAGTCACACCTCTGCTGATGGGAGGGGTGGGGGGGAGTCACGCCTCCACCAGGAGGTCAGAATTACGCCTCCACCAAGGGGTAGAGTCATTCAATATTTACCAGTGTAACTATGAATGAATGTAACTGTGAATCTTCATTAGGTCTAACAAAATTTCCCAGTGGAGCAGAGACAGAATCCTCCATAAGAGGTGCAGGACCTACTTCCTTGCATCCCGAGTTACAAGAGACTACAGTTTTCTAGCACATTGGACCTCACTCCTACATCATCCAGGTGACTAAAAGCAGATTAAGTGCCCATAACACATGAAGAGTGAGCAGAGCGAGTCCTACCATATAGAGTGGTTATGGCAGAAGTCCAGTGCCGAAATGATCTGGCGGAAGAATTTGCGAGCCTCTTTGGGCGTGAGTCGACCCTTCTTCACCAAGTAATCGAAAAGTTCTCCTCCAGACACGTGTTCCAGCACAAGGTACCTGAAGGACAGGGACAGACGGAGGTTCTCATGTGTGGGGAAGGCATCATCCATCCAGCATGCCAACACACATGACATGCGTCACTCTTGGTTGCGGGTGTTTATTACTCTCAGTGTTTATAGGTGCTTGTAACTGTCAGTGTTTGCAGGTGTTTAATACTCTCAATGTTTATTGTTATCTATTATTTTCAGTGTTTCCAGGTGTCTATTATTGTCAGTGTTTGTGGGTGTTTATTACTCTAGTAGGTATTTGTTATTCTGTTCACAGGTGTTCAGAGTTATCTGTCATTGTCAGTATTTGCAGGTGTTTATAGGGATCTGTTATTCTCTATGATTGCAGGTGTCTATTGCTCTCAATATCTATTTTTATCCATTATTTTCAGAGGTTGCAGGTGTCTTATTGTCAGTGTTTGGAGGTATTTATCACTCATTTTTATACAGATCTCTTATTCTGTCTGTTCACAAGTGCTTAGAAGATGGATAGATGAATGGATGGGTGGGATTTGTATATTTCACTCTTTACAAGCATGTATTACTCCCAGTGACTACAGGTGTTTCTATCTATCAGTGCTTACAGGTATTTGTTATTCTCATAGACGTCATGCAGTTTCAGCACGTGCGGATGCTCTATCAGCTTTAGAATTGCGATCTCCCTCTCCACCTAGAGAGGACACAGCAATAGGAAGACAAAGAGAAGAAAGAGATTGTCTCACAGTGCTGGTATCAATACTGTTGCATGCATGTAGTGTTAAAGTCACTGGGAATCTGTTTGTCTGTTTCGGGGCCGCAGGTTACAGAAGGAGCAGCACCAGCATAAGAGCAACACAGAAAAGCTGAGGCATGCAGCATTGGAGTGAATCTGAACGTTTCAGTGGCCAGAGAGCAGTACAGACACAGACAGCCTCAGTGCAGATAAGAGCCCACCTTCATCAGCACTGACTCGGACAGCTTCTCCCTGTTCACAATCTTAATGGCCACCTTCTGTCCAGTGATGCAGTGAACTCCCAGCTTCACCAGGCCTGAAACACAGCATCGGGGAACGGGACAGACAGCCCTGAAATGTGTGGGCATGTGCGACAGCCTGCGTCAGTGCTGCACATGAAAGTGCCCCCCTCAGAAACACAGGAACATGCACCTGGTCAGATTATTACCAGTAGTGCGTTACTGTGCCTGATCACATTCATACCCCACTGTGGCAATGAGACCACAGTACCAGATTTTATGTAGCCCATTTAAAAAAAAATCCCCGTATAAAAATACCAGCTGTACACTATTAAACCACATGTCATAATTTCTGAAATATGCAAATGGCACCGTCAAACATTTTTATAATTATCATTTTAAAAATTCGCTGTTATCGATATTAAGTGTAAAATGTCTAGGATGCTTCCAGCATACTGATGCTCTCCAGCGCATCACAACAATTAAACACACATCAGTGAATAAAGAAATGCGACTCTGCAATTACAGACGCAGCTAGTTACCGGGAGCACGCCGCTCTCTCACCTGTCTGTCCTTTGCCCAGCGTTTTCTCCAGGCGGTAAGGCCCGACGTACTGGGCCGACAGAGTCACTGACAGCTCCTTGGCGGACATGGTGCGACGTGTTTAATCAAATGCCACTGCGTTGCTGATGATGAGCTACATACGTCCGGGGAGCGGTGTGTGTGTCAGGCTGTGAGAGCATTACAGGAGCACAGGGAGGGACACGGACGGGAACACGGACAGGGCCAACGGACAGTCATCTGTGGCCTACGCCAGGTCCAATTTAGCCACGTTACTCTGCTCTTTCCATCTGCGATTATTCGCATTTATTTTAAATGAGCGACCTCGGGTAATGTCCCATGTCGAGATCCATAAATTTCTGGTAACCGAAGGGAAATTATTAGAGAAAAGGTTACAATGAGTATGAGAGATGCGAATGAAACAGACAAGGTTGTTTAAATAGGACCAGAAATACTTAATTAACCACAGAGAAGTATCACCAAAAGCAATATGATTCGTCAGCGCAATAAATATTAATACAAAGATTAATGGGTTAAATATTTCAGCGTGGAGTCAGCGGGTTGATCACACGCATAAGCGGTGTAAGGGCTCCGCTGGTGTTGTATAGAGAGGAGGGCACACCAGCCCGTCTCGCTGCACCCCCTCTTCCCTGCCCCGCCGTCTATCCGACTATCGCGACCTTTTCATTGCGATCCTTATCAAAATGTGTGCAGGCAACCCCTACTATCATATACATACAGGTCTTGTGTTATGTATGTATATATGTATGTATATATTGCATGGGATGCCGGTTGTCGTGTCTTGCGGATCCGCAGCTTAGAGGCGGATGGAGGGCTTTAAGGCGCACCGCCCTCGCCGTGCCCGTACGGCTCCGCTCCCGGCGCTTCGCTGCCTAATCGTGCCTCCCAAACACCGGCCGCTGGATCTGCTCCGCGTTTCGAGGCTTTAATGTCGCGGGTGGAGCGGGCATCCTAGGCGAGCGGCGTCCCCTCCCAGCGGCGTGTCCATGTCACAGCGTTTTATCTCTCCGTCCTCTCCGATGCGCTTTTCTCCCGGGTGCCCCCCTAAAGTCGCTGATGCTCCGGAAGGTGCCGTGTGCCGCTCCCCTGCTTCCTGATATCTCTTCACGTAAACTGTTATTTTGTATCTCCTCTCTTCCTCCTCCTCGTCCGACACAAGCAGCATCAGCATCCGGGTCCCTCTCCCTCCTTCCCCCAGCCTCCTCCCTTTTTCCTTTTATCCCAACACGCCTTCCTTCCCCCATACACCTTGTTCCCCTTCACGTCGCTTGGTAACTTGTGATATTTGGTAATATTGTAACCTTTTTCCGTCTTGTTGCTTTCTTTTTTCCCATCTCGCACACCTCGGGGCGGAGCCTGAGCCGCAGCTATTGTATATGTTAAAAATGAGAACCCTAATGGTCCAAAGGGACCGCAAAGCTGCACACATTTGTATAAAAGCGGCATGTTGCCGCCCTCCTGAACTAGATCCTGAAATGCTTTTGTCCATAAAACAGACTTATTGCGCGTATTTGTTGTATGTCTGTGCTGCTGTCGCATGATTAGTTTACTCTAAAGCTGAGTGTAGAAACTATATATTATTTAAAAAAGAATATCTCCCTGGTGACTGGGTGAATGCTTTTTTATTTAGCCAGGGAGTGTGGTGCGGGCTGTTATCTGCCCGGCTACCGGGCGCGCTTTCCCTGCTGTACTGCGCTTTTACACATGGTGGCAGCACGGCGTCGATGCCGAGGAGCAGCTATGACTGCATAGCAAAAGATCAGTCATTTATTCTGTACGTGATTGATTTTAGACCTCTCTAATCTGCTCTCTTACCTGTTTTTACACCTTACTGTGAAAACTGCACTACTGATTTATATTGGCTTGTATGAGCATTACAATTGCATGCAATTCTAAAATGCAAACAAATTTTTTTCCCAAAGTTTAAACCATCAGATTTGAGTTTTTGTTGGGTCAATAGTCTTTTATAAGACCCCTGTGCTTTGCCTTCCAGTGCTGCTCAAGTTCCATGTGTCTCCTAGGTGATGCCCCTCTCCCCTTGCACCCTGTTACTTGCATGACAAACTAAAATATCGCTGTCCTCTTCAGCAGAATTCCACCCCGCAGCATACCGACACCCCCGGCCATAAGATCACATGGTTATGGGGCTCCACATATATGCTGTGTCTTTAGCAACTGGTGATGTCTGACCTTTGCACTGCTGGGGGAGGGTGAACTCAACACACACATATTCCTGCATGATACATGAGGCCGCTTTTCCAAAAGCATGGCACAGTGCATCACACTGCCCAGGCCTGTGCCTATATGTGTATGTAAACCGATCCCTTTAAACATATTATAATGGGAAAGGCTTTACGTTTTGCATATGATGCACTTGCCGCAAAGCCTTCACTGGTCAAATGAAATAACACAAACAGAAACCATTACTCTGGTATAAGGTTTATTCCACTTATCCATGGTCAGGTGAACCATCCACATGAAAAATCACTGTACTGAACTGCACCTCAGTGGTGTACAGATGACATATGCTGTCTGTGCCCCCTCACTGAAGTTTCAAGATGGTTCAGTGCCATGAAACAGAGAAGGGAATGCTGGGAAAGTGGAAGACCGAGTGCAGTGGGTCTGGAACGAGGACGGCAGACACAGTCACATGCAGGCTGACGCTGAACTCTAATCCTGAGAAATGCAGTGGAGAACGTAACCCCCCCCCGGGTGTTCAGGTTGTACCTTCGACATAATAGTTGGGCTTGTCATTCCTGTGGACAAGCCCCCAAACACACAGAAGCACAATAATTTGGGGACTGCACACTGATTGCCTGCATTGGAGCTGGTCGCTCGTCTCCTGCTGGGCGGCGCCGTGCCCCACCCTCAGGGTGCCTGGGTGGTGCTCTTCATGCAGCTGTGGAACGCTTCCAGCAGATCCTTGCAGCCTTCAGTGCCCTTCTCTTTTACACTGGGGGGAGGGGCAGAGGGAGTAACCTGAGGATGAACTCAGACCAAAGGAGCAGTAACAGCCGAAAACCAGCTGGGGGGGGGAGTCGGTGGCAATGGGATGGTGTGGTAGCTAAGGGGGATAGCTGTTCCACACAGGCACAGTCGAGATGCCTTTTCAGTCAAGTCTAAGTACTTTGAAATGCTTCCTGAGTCACATCTAACATAAAAAGCATATCATGCATTCAGCGCACAAGCAGCCCTTGTGCAAAGTGTGTCGTGAAAAGGCATCACCCAAATGGAGAGAGCTGCCTAGACTCTGGGGTTTATTGAAAGGCAGGAGAATCCATGGGCCGTTTTACTGGGGTGCAGCTGGTGCAGGAGCATCCATACCGAAATACCATTTGAACATTTGATAAAATTAAACTATAATGTAAAGTTATTTTTGAATATATGGCTTGTGTTAGTCTTATTTTGTGTAATAATAATCGAATTAAAATATATTCATTATCAGTCCTCCTGCCTTTCAAAAAGACACCTTGCACCCCCTCAGAAAAAAGCCCCCAGCTGCTTATTGGAGATTCTTTCCCAGAATAAGATGAATTCAGATCCATACAGAGGAAGATTGTGGGGGTGGAGTCAGGGCTGCAGTCTCCATGAGGGGGCAACAGTAACAGGATCTGGCTAAAGTCACGTTCTTGAATGCCTGTAGTTTCTGTATTTATGGCTGTTTACTCGCTATAAATAGCTCAGGCTGTGTGCCGAGCTGGGCCTTCTGCAGTGTCTCTGCAGTGCATACAGCTTCATTCAGGAAGTCACACTAGGTCAGTCTCTGATAATGGCGCGTCTTCCCTCTTATTTGTTTACATGTGCTGCTCACGCGGACTGAGCCCTCACCCCCGCATTCACCACCCCACGGTTGCCCTGCTTCTTGCCTGCAAACACTTATCGATATACTGCAGCCTTGATGCCCCTCCCACCTGTCAGGTCGCATGACTGTTTATCAGTTCCTCACAGGCAGTCCAGCGCAGTTTACGTTTATGGTTAACATTACCTCCAGTAACACAAAGTGTGTGCATGTGTGTTTTTGTGTATTTGGCCTTACAAAGCGAAGATGCAGATTGTTAGGTTTCTGAAATATCTCGTTCGGCAGGTATGTCACATGGTAGGTCGAGTGACCTACAGGGACCATCCATCAAGCTATCTATGAGGACCTGCTAAGGCACTAAGCCAGTGCTGTGGTCCATGCAGCCACCGTGAGGCGCTACATCTGTGCATATGGAGTGAAGATCTGCACTCACCATTTGTCCAGGTCTGCCTTGATAGTGTGGCACGCAGCAGGAACTGAGGCGTCGGTGCTGCCTGTGCTCTTGGAGTCGGGCATCTTCACTCTGATCTGCTCTCTGTGCCTGTGAACATGTGTAAGCCAGTGACAGTGTAGGGGATCAGAGCAGGGTGAGGGGCGGGGGCTGTCCTCAGAGCAAAAGCAACGCAACTGGTCACACAGTGTTAGGTTGAGATGAAGGAATGGGGGGGGGGCTGAATTTAGGCAACAGTGGAGTGAAATTTCTCTGAGAGAAGTGTGTATACATTATAATTCGTGCTCCAACGTTACCACTGGTATGACACATGCGCACAGGGGGTATCGGGCTTCAAACCCGACACCTAACCAAAAAAAAACACCTAGTCTTGAGAAACAAGAGTGCCAACTGCGGGACAATGCCATCCACTGGTTGTATGCGGTTACTGCATGACTGCGTTGCCCTCCCGTCCTATACAGACCTTGATGAATGACTTTAGACCAGATAAAATCAAACGGGATGAAGTCAGTTTGTACTTTGTACATTCTCTTATAAAGGAAAATAGAGTAAACCTACATAGGTTTTCGGGGTTTTTTTTCGAAACCAACATTTAAAATGGGATGTAGGTACAACAACCAGGACGTACTGTAATATATCCATACATCTTTCAGCCGCTTAATGAGTACAGATTTGCGAAGGAAGAATACAGAGAATTTCAATGCTAACCCATGAAAAAAACGATGCAGCTATCTCACAATCCGAAACTGTCGTTTTAGAATATTACTTCTTCGTATGGTTATTTTATTATTTTATAATAGACTTATATAATAGGCTATGCATAGTAGGGATATACATCTTCAGTTATCACGGAACAATAGGCATATTTAATTTTAACCCGTCTTGAAATTGCGAAAAGCAAATTACGGAATGTCTTTTCGATAATTTGCAACTCCAAACAGTACTGGCATGGTACAGTGACTTCAATGCATACTTGTAGCCCGCGAAAGACAAGTCTGACAAAACCGCCACTCTATAAAAAACATTCACAATCTACACGAAAGGCAGTCTGTATTTCAGTATCTTTTGCATATGACAGTTAAAGTTCAGTTTATATAGTCGGAAATTAACGTTATGTATTCGACCCTTAAAAACAAAACAAACATTTTTATAGTTTACGATTGAAGATTATACATTAGGATTTAAGAACAACATTTAACTCCATCAGTAACACACCGCACAATTCAACACGATTAATTAACAAAGACGTGTGAGCCTTTAAACCCCATTAATCACGTTTTACATTTCCGTCTACCTTTCATTTAAGCAGTTAACAAAGTGACCGCTATATAAAACTTCCTTTCCCAGTAAATGTGCGTTTTTCTTGCATGCAGGTCAGACACACAAGCCCCAGATGAGGGGCGGGGGCGGCGTACGGAGCTTACTTATCGGGATGCCTCCTTACTGGCCGCGGGCCGGTACGGGGGTCTTTATATACCCGAATTAAGAACCCCGTATAGAACTACAGCTCAGAACAGCTCTCCCACAGCAACCTAAACATGGGAGGTGTAGTTTTCCCCGGTGTGTCCCGGTCACGCCGCATATAGGTTACACGGCTTGTTAATGTTCTGGGACACGCTGGACCCAGCTATGGAACCGAGACCGACAGGTGATCACGAATGAACAAAATAACAAAGCATCTCCTTATTATGTTCAGGTAAAATTCATTAAAAACAAAACTCCCTTAATTAAATTATCATTAAGTGTCACACAATCACGTTCCGCTAATGCCCCCGGGAAAAGCAGTGGATTTCGTCTTCAATGCATAATGTTTAAAACTTCCGGGTGATGTACTGACTTTAAAGCCGTTAAATAGGAAAAATTCCTCTTCGGACATATCAAGTATGTTGTCCGCATTTCCCAAAATATCCCGTTCTGTACTTTTCAGTTTTTTGACTGACACAAAAAGCGCTCAGTGGGCATCGAGCCAGCTTCTCACCTCTAGGGATGAGGGCTTGAATTCTGGGTGTGGCTCTATGCGTGTGAAGCTGGATGCGTGTGTAAATCCCCCCGGTAAAAACCGTAACCAGCGGTTATGAAATAACAATGGACGACAACACTGGACTGAAAATGAAATGGATTAGATAAGGAGAGGTACACATGTTTTTTCCCCAAAACAAGTAAGTTAAAAAAAAAAAAATGGACTAGATATTCTTTGTGCAAATCTCAATATAAGTAAAATGATTTTGGCTTTAGAGCTCTGCCTTTGTGGGTGAATACTAATATTTGAGGCCATCACTGACACATCTGAGAGCTCATTTGGACAGACTGACCACAATGTTTCTCATTAGCAGATTGTAGAGCCGGCGCGTGCGGGGACACAAAGACGAGCCCATGAATAAAAGAGGAGGAAAGGCAGGGCTGCTATATAACAGCGACAGGTGACGGGGTGAGAGCAGGATGAAGATCAGGACGGACAAGCGTGAGAGCGACATGACCCGACCGTCCCGAGTAGGAAGGCTCCACCTGACAGGTGAGTGTGCCATGCTGGCCTCGCTGCAGCCGCCCCTGGTTCCATCACCCTCTCCCTTGCCACCCTCACCCCCAGGCCCCGCCACGTTCTCTTCCTCTCCCCACAGTCACGCTGCTGCTGTGCTCCTCGCTGCGCTGCCACGCCGTCGGCCTCAGCGACCTGCTGGACCGGGCCTCCCAGCTCTCGGACAAACTGCACGCGCTCAGCGCGTCCCTGACGAGTGACCTGGTGAGGCTCCCGGCCAGGCCGCTCGACCGCCCGCCCGCCTGCATTCTTCATGAGTGCTACATTATTTAGCTGCCTGTCGCGTAATGGTGATGCTCCTTGACACCGGCTGCGTGTCACTGCACAGCTCCGCTCGTCTGGCTCAGGGGTGCTGGGGCCACGCCTGTTGGCACACATTTGCGGCTTTTATACCTCCATAACGTAATTTGTGTTGTGGCACTGAAGGATACCCCTCCCCCTCTGTCAGGACACTCACTTCCCCACCATGGGGCGGATCATGATGCCCCATCCGTCCACATGCCACACCTCTTCCCTCCAGACCCCAAACGACAAGGATCAAGTGCTCAGAGTGCCGGTGGGCCCATTAGCCTCTACTTCGGCGGCGGTAAACTCTGCATGTTCATGTTCTAGTGGGTGGTAGCGTTAGCGCATCTTGTAACTAGCATCTTCCCTCCAGGAGTCAGAGCTGCTCTCACTCATTCGATCGCTGCTCCTGTCCTGGAATGACCCTCTGCTGCTTTTGGCACTAGAAGCCCCGACTCTCGCTCACCCGTCCAACAGCGCCATCTATAGCAAAACCAAGGAGCTGCAGGACAACACGCACAGCCTGAGCGCTGGACTGGAGCACCTGACGCACAAGGTGAGCACATCTCTGGGGAAGCAGGGCAGTCATGGTGCCCCTGATAGTACATCCATCATGGGCAATGCTGTTGATGATCCTGCTTGATCTTCCTTCCAGATTGGTTCCTCCAACTCCTTCACCCCCCTGCCGTTCAAAGGAGGCAACCTTGGTCAAGACAACACCTCCCGGCTCATCTACTTCAACTTCTTGTTATCCTGTTTCCGAAGGGACTCCCACAAAATTGACAGCTTCCTCAAGGTTCTCAGATGCAGAGCTGCAAAACTACGACCAGAGACATGCTGAAGGAGGCAGGATGTGGCCCAAAGCCTCACCTGCACCATTGGGGAGATGAACAGGCAGCACAGTCCGACGGCAAGACGCAAAGTGTCCAGAGGTCTGTGATTGCTACTCATGATGGATTAACCTTCACTTTGCGCTCAGTTGTAACTTCACCACAAACATTTTGGCTAATTCTTATTTATATATTTAAAAAAAACAACCCAAGATATCAATAAGTATTGTAACAAATTCAGTTAAAATGTAATTTAAATTTACCTTGCTTTGCGTCAACATTGTGTTGACAATCATTTTGTAGTGTAGAACTTTAAATGCTTAAAGATCTTAATTCGTAACCGAGTCCAAGCATGTTTTCCATAACACTAGAAGAAATGCAGAATAAAGGTAAATCCTGCATAAATGAGACTGGCTAATATGATAATGTAGAGAGCAGCCTTTACAGGCGATATTGCGTCTATTTAATTGTCATAAAACTGTACAGTGTAACACCATGCGAAAGGCACAGCTGCCCTCCCAATATGGATCAGTAATCTTCCAGATCCATATCTTGCATCCATGCACCATGAGACCATACAGATTCAAGTGCACGCATACCAAACTTAAGTCCAGGCAAAGCATGTTATTTTTATTTTATTGTGGAAAAAAAGCATCCATGGGGGAGGGGTCCAGTCAGAACAATCCTCCACAACACAATCCTCAAACACCTGCTAACGCACTCCTGACATCTGCTGTAGCCCAAGCCAGCTACCAGGGTTCCTTTTCCTGACTGTGTGACGTACAACACAGATCTTCACAGCCTTGATTACTCACATCAAAAGTCTTAGCAACTGCTCTGCAGGCGTGCATTTCAATGCTGGAGGATTCTCTGCAAATTCTGATAAGCACTGCAGTTTAACCGTTTAACGCAATTCACAGGAATCTGCAGCTTTCATATCGACATGCAACAGAAAGAAAAGCTTAATTACAGCTCCCTCTGCTGGACCACGAGAAAAACTGCAATATGCATCACCACATATTAACAGAAGAGCTTAGCCCTGACGGCAGGAAAATGTCACCGCGTGCCATGATCCTGACTGGGCAGCCAGCTGACGAAAGACATTCCCTACGGGGAAGGAACCAAATTAGTCAGTCTACCACCAAATATGTAAAGGAAAGCCTCCTTATTTAAACCGCAAAGGAATTCACAAAAGCACAGAGGACAGACACATCCACAGGAACTAGGCACTGTAGCCCCATCTAAGCCTGAGGGATTCTGGACTTCTGCCATGAAAACAGGCTCTCAACACATTACAATGGCATCTAAACCAAAATAAGCAGCTTACACAAATACTACAGATGAGACTCAGAGGGTTGGTGTGTGCAGACGTGTCAGTTTGTACATACTATAGGATGGCTGCTGTGTGTGCACACATGCGTGTGTGTGGGCTTCAGGGTCATGTGACGAAGGGGAGAGGACGCCCTGAAAGTTCCAGAATGTCACACCCCAACTACTCCAGCAGCAGCAGCATCTGTAGGCTAGTTAATCCGCAGCCACAAACTTAAACTTTAAAACTCGTCAACCGAAATAAAATGTAACAAACTGAATGCACACACGCACGCAGTGTGTCCTTAAAACGGCACACGGGAGCACTTGTGGACCACATGGTACAGCGGTGGCCCCTGTGGTGCCTCGCCTAGCGCATCCGGTACTCCGACGTCTTGGAGACCTCACACAGCTGGCCCTTGAAGTCAATGTCCACGGTGAAGTCCAGGTCACGCTGTAAAGGGGATGTGGGGGTCAGCAGGCTTGAAGGCCATAGAAACACTCACCTCACTTCCTTCCCTGATCCCCACCCTAGTACAATATGACTAGCGAGTACTGAGACGACCTGAAGCATAGTGTGACCCCAAAGCCAGTGTGGGGCTTCCATTACAGCACAAGTGCTTTAATGAATTGACTGACATTCACAATTAAAATTGCATGTGTCTGTGTGTCAGATGCTCAGGGCTGGAGGGACAGGTGTGAAGGGGCAACTTACATTGTTCTTCACATTTGGCTTCATGTTAATCGTGCCAAATATTTCCTCTCCTGTCTTGACTGTCAGATAGTCATCCAGGTAAAACACAGTCTGTTTCCAGTGTGTGTACGGAGATTCGGGACCTGGGGAAGATGAGACTTTTGATTCCTATAGCCAGACTTGAAAGGATTAGGGGCAGAACGGCAAAGCAAACATGCACATACCATGTGAAAGGCGGAAAGTCAGAGAATGAAACTCAGGCATTTGTTCAGGCACTCAAGAAAACGGGACTTACTAGTGGAAAAGCCGGTCCGCTTGTGACAGCGCGTGAATTCGATGTTGAAGTACGTGACCAATGCGTGGATGTAGTCATTTCTCTTGACTTGCAGGCAGAAC
Source organism: Brevimyrus niger (assembly GCA_015164015.2). Classification (NCBI taxonomy): domain Eukaryota; kingdom Metazoa; phylum Chordata; class Actinopteri; order Osteoglossiformes; family Mormyridae; genus Brevimyrus; species Brevimyrus niger. Next base: position 4,626,710 of record JAABNY020000045.1, on the reverse strand, counting down.
GGAGATGTGAAGGACAGATCCTCCGTCTTCACCGTGTAGATGTCCACCTCCTGGGAGGAGTTACGGCACATTTCAGACACACTGTATTCTCATTCACGATGCTGTGTATCGTTTTCCCCAAATGCTCCCAGGCTACCCTTTAATCTGCGTTTTCAATTCACTTCATCATCCAATCTAACTCAAACAGCTGCATGTTAACAATAGGTACAGACACACAGTACTGACCACAGGACCGCAGACGTGTGGCTGCCACTCACTTTGATGAGGCACGCGGTGCTGACCAGCTGCTTGGGGTCCACCACGTCGACCAGGGGTTCCTTGATGGCCACCTCCTTAATGCAGGACATGTCGAAGCCGTACACGTTCTCCCACCCTAAAGGCACAGAGGCAGCCACTACTGAGCAAACTGGCAGAACAGTGTTAAGTTCATACAACATTCAAAGTCGTCAGGTGGCTGTACTCTTCACGACTTATGTAATCTGGAGTCCTGAAGTCATTGTGGTTTACACAGTAAGGGAGGGGGGGGGGTCACACTCCAGTGGATCTTGCACCAGAAGGAATTCCCAAAGAGTTTGTCTCCAGGCAATGTTTTGCCACGATGTGAGAAGTGGCACGGGAAATGACAAATTTTCCTATTCGGTTCAACACAATATGAATTGTTATACCAATTTAATCAAACGACAATTATGCTTGTCATTTACAAACTTGCGGTAAATTAACTCCTGTGTGCACAGGCCTTGCAGGAAACATTACGATATAGCCCGGTATATATAACATTAAATCTCAAGTCACAAATAGCCCCAAGTATGCGCTTTACACAGATTTTTTAAATATCTTTTCAAATTCCTCCCTTGAGTTTTGCCTCAGAATTTTCCGACGAACTCCGACTCAAAATGTTTTAGTCATTTTGCGACCAAGACCGAATATGATGAGTTCAGAAGCCAACGACTTCCGGGTTTCTACTGTATTGTTATGCTATTCTGATCTTGCCGTATCCATTCTTCTGACCAGATTGCAATTATTATTGTTTTTTTAGCCTGTGATGTAATAAGTCAACTGAAAAAAGCCCAATACTAACAACCTGAAAGGAGCTATATCGCCAGCTATTGTAGCAGAATCAAACCTATTTCGGTCAATAAATCGACCCCCCTCTCATGCATACATACTGGGACAAGGACAGTAGTTTGATTAAATGGTATAGTCGAGCTACATGTGAATGTACTGAGTGCTAGTCGCAGCACCTTTCACACTACAGGATTTGGTGTTGACGACAGGTCCAGAAATTTAGCCTACTGGATCTGATCTAGATGATGGGTGGCTGCGACCCCATTAGGGCTTGTCTTTGAACATCTTGACTATTTGCCAGCACCAACCAAACACCGATTTGCCTCTGATCTGGGGTTTTAGTCTGATCTTCAAAAACTCAGCGAGCGGAAAATTGAAGCTAAAATTAGGGATGGGCCGATCAACATTTATTCAGTTTCGATCTGAATCCGATACACAACCGCCGACACAGATTCTGATTGCAATGCAAGAGCTGTTTTTACTTTCATTCTTTAATATAATGTGTGAGTGTATTATACAATTATTATATTTTTTTAAATCTAGTAAATACAAATTAAATGGCCAAAAAAAAAATCTTGGTATCTTGATTGGTCCAATTAGGCTTTTTACTAGTTTGTTTCTTAGATTGAAAGACTCATCCAGCTGTTTCACTTTAACATTAGTGACACAAGCATGATTACAGGAGACTGACCAATCAGCACACACCAAGAACTCTGTGCTTAAATTAATTCCAGGTCATTTTAATTGAAATGGTTAGAATGGTAGTTTGCATATCCTGTCATACAGTAGCTCATATAGGGTGGTCACCCTATATGCGAGTGACGTCACTGCACCCACACCCGAGTGGCATCCATAGCGCTAAGCTTGAATGCCACAAAAAAAAACATACCTAAAATGAGAAAGAGCAAATGATTGAGAAAAAAAAATATTTAAAAAGAAATAGGGGCTCTCTTTTTACCAGAATGCTGGAAATGAAATAGGTAGTTATCGGACATGCATTGGTCACATATGGCCGAATCACTGACAATACCAATCTGAATATTGGATCGGTGCATCTCTAGCAAAAATCACACATGTAGTGTGAGCTAGGTATAAGCTGACCCACAGGTCAGAAACAATGTAAGCCGGGCTACCAAATACTCACAGTGGATCTTGTAGTCCTTGTACTGCCTGTCCTCAATAGCTGTAATATATAAAGTGGCTCGATCAGGAAATATAAGCCCATCTGGTTTCTGAGGGAGAAAAAGGAGTTGAACAGTTAATGGTTAAGTTCTGGGGCGGTCTTGTTAATCACCAACAACTTAGAACATCACTGTAACACTTGTAAATCACCAATGTTAATTGTGAAGTGAAAAATGAGTTTTGTGACATTACTAAAGTTATGAGAACTCAACATGTCGCGGTTCTGTCTCCTGGAGATCGGGAGTATTTGTATTACAGTTTCAGTCATGGCGTCAGAAGAGTCACACCATTACTTGAGAGTGAAATCAGTCGGTTATTTGAAGATCAGGCCATGCACCAAACAGCCAACAGTGCAGAAAAGAGCCAAACCAAAACTCATCCTGAGAGCTGAAGCAGGGAGATCTCTCACCAGCCATTTGTCCCGAGCATAGATGACGGTGTTCAACATGGACTCATAGAAAAGGCAGTAGCCCATCCACTCAGAGATGATAATGTCCACCTTTTCCACAGGTAACTCCACCTCCTCCACCTTCCCCTTGATGATGGTCACAACTAGACAGAGCATGCAGGGTCAAATCACTGACGGGGTCCAAAGTGATTTTTCAGAACAGACATAGAACAGCACAGTGATGTGATGTCTGGGGATCAGAAGTCCTGACATCTGATGTGGCATGAGTGCTTCCAACCACTCAGAGGAAGACCTTTAGAACCTTGAGAAGCACTGTGTATTAAAACCATCAGGGGTCAGTTTGTTCAGCATCAACTTTCAGCTTTCAGACAAAACCAGGTCTCTCGATTATGCAAAAGGTTTTTTGTTTCAGGGAACCCTTTCATTCTTGGGGCCGAACTCAAACCCCAAATACTTACTGTGATCCAGTTTGTTGGCCTTGACAATCTTCACAGCATAATCAGATATACTGCTGCACTCAATCTGTGGGGAAGGTGTGGAGGATTCAATTAAATCCAGATCCCAGCGCTAAAGGCATTTTAGCAAGCATAGCTAAACAGCGGGAGCTGATTAAGGTCAGCGAGGGAGGTCTCTCACCCCAATAACCTTCTTGGCTCCAGCCTTAGCTGCAAACATGCAGAGGATGGCCGTCCCACTGCCCACATCCAGAACCACTTTATCTTTGAACAGGTGCTTGTTGTGGAACATGGAGTTGCGGTAGGTGAGGGTGCGGACTTCATCTTTCAGCATCTCCTGGAGTCAACAGGGAGACAGCAAGTTTAGGCACTGCATAGCAGAGCAGCTTTGCCTACATTTACAGGGTATGAAAGCGACAATCCTGAGAAAAATGGCAACACTCAAAGGGATGCCTCTGAACGGAGCAGGACGGCACAAAAACATACATGCAGACATAGCGCACATGGAGTAGACTGACATGTTTTATCAGTGTGGTCAGTACCTCATGGATGCCAAAGTGGGCATAGGAGTCGAAGTAATAATCCTTTGAGGTCATGTCCTCGGCTGCAGTCTTTGTAGAGGTCTCTCCCTGGGAAGAAACCTCATAAAGAAAGAGGCAGACAGTGAAGATCCGCTTCACTAACGCCAATTAACCACCGGCTGCTGAGGAATGTAGTCAAACCATACAATTCCTTTACAAAACTGTTAAATCGCTAAACTGCGAAACTAATAACGCCGTGTGGACCAAGAGATGTTTTGTATCTGGTCTTAAAACCAGCAGCTTTCACGGGGAAACTGGGTCCAACATGCAGAGCTGGGGGACGCACCAGCATCAGACGACCACCAGCCACAGACTTTAAGCCGGTTAGCGGCTTTCATTTCTCCACTAAGGAAGTCTTCTGGGCAGGTAACCAGTAAAGGGAGGGCAGAGTGGCCGCAGTTATTGTTAGCATGCTCACAAATAGTCCCGACATAGCGACACGCACCCGGGCTTGTTAATAAGGCGTCTTTAAGAGCCTGTTAATGAGCCTGGAGCGGAGAGCACAGGCTGGATACACTGGTAAAACGGCGTCAAAGGAGCTCCGGGCGGGAGGGTTAACGCGCCAGGCGCACGAAGCAGGTCCACGTACTAATACGGAGATACCAGTCACCGATTTAAATAAGAACCGCTGGTAAGCCGGTTAACGCACTACGCCAAACTAGCTGACTATTGATGCTGTCTTCGTCAGTTCCAGCGCCCATCCTACCAGCGAAAACAGTTACCATTTTACGGAAAAACCCTGGTTTGATTTTCAATCTTAAAGACATCCCGGTTCAGAAATGTGTTTCGTGAGGTCGCTGAACCCTTGCAGAGGTGACCGTGGGTCTCCGCTTATCTCACCTCCATTCTGTCTGCTGTCTCCGCCATTTCAGTTCTGCACGTCTCCTCCTCCTGAGCAGCCTCGCGCAGTACTGCTGCGCGCGCCTCCTGGTGGCGCCCACTTGATTGGCAGCGGCACCCGCCCCCCTCGCCTCTGCGAGGGATCGTGGATTAACTTATTAGCCACTTTAGGGTCCATACATTGGGAATCTTGCAAGAAATATCACCGCATATAAAAATATTAAACAACCAGCATTTATAAGAAAATTGTGCATACCCTCAACGTGAAACTCAATAGGGGAAACGCACGTTCAGCCGTAGGCTTATCTCCCCAAAATATATAAGCGACCGCTTGAGACGCTTCTTTGTACCCACGACCATCAGTCATGCAACACTTCCGACACCGCCAGCTGGGACGATACAAGCCCACTATCTCTAATTTCTGACCCACTAGTCCTATCTTTTACCCCACCCTACATATTGCAGGGCTGTATGTGCTTACATTTTGCAACGTATTATCAATTTGAACCATGTAGTCGTTTGTACTGCTTGCAATAGTTAATTATATTCCCCGTTGCTTTTATTTGAACCGACCATTTCAAATATACATTATATATTATTGTAACATTATAATACTGCGTTTATATTTATCTATCTATCAATTTATTTTTATCCTCTTAAATGTACATCCCTTATTAGTATATAACTCCTGTATGTCTGTAAATAAATATAAAATAATATGCGTTTCATAACCAATGCATTTTTAAAAAGCAGAAACCATGGTTGTTTTAATGTAAGGGGCTTTTGTTTATCCAAAACCATTGTGCATAATTTGTTGCTGCGTGCCCTACAAAAAAATGAATAGCTTGTGTGTAAACAAAATTTTGTGAAATGGTTCTCGTTCTTAGTCGTCAGAGAAGGCTGTGTAGATATGTCAACGTTACATGTTGCTCAAAATACTATAATTTTCTTCAACTCTCGGGATCCAATAGAAACCTGTATAGAAGTTGAGCGATGTAGAGATAAACAAATACCCTTAAAGAATAGCGGGAAAGTTTGACGGGAACAGATCCCGTACACCAATAAGCTTGCGGCAGGCAATAGAGGGCGGAGCGGAGCCCAGCTTTCCACAGCTCGAATCTGACGGGAAGCGGCGTCCTGGCTCACGTTCTGGTCACGAGCTCAGTCGGGTGTAGTATAATTGCCAGCCGGTGGGCCATTAAACGCCCTCAGTGAAAAGAGGTAGCTAGCCTACTTGTGGCCGCTCGCTCCAGGAGCCTTACGAAGAAGCGGCTGATGCATTCCAGCATTTAAAACCGCTAGCCTAGCTATCTGTGACCCAAGAGAGCCACAGGCTAGCGGCAGAGCCGGCTAGTCACTGTGCGCCTTATACTGGTCGCAGGGTTACCGCTTTACCGACGCTTTACGACACATAGTACCCCAAAGAGGGGGGAGGGAGTCGGAGCGGCTGGACGGTCTGTGAGCATCGACGCACGGTGACAGAGCTGAGGGAGGCTCTGAATGAATAACAGAGAACCTCCGACCCACCGCCGCTTCAAGCCCTTCACCACCCGGTTACGGCTGGTTAAAGCGTCGCCGTTAACGTTGGGTGATCCTGGTCATCGAGTAACCTCGCCGGCTGCTTCGGGAGAGCATATTCAGCGGACGAGAAGATGCCGGCGGTGTCGAAGGGGGACGGGATGCGCGGATTAGCGGTGTTCATTTCGGACATCAGGAACTGTGAGTGTCCCGCCGTGTGGTGAGCGGCAGACTCCGCTCACCCCGGGGCCCTGATTTGGGAAAGGCTCCCGTTAACCGAGCTGGATGCTCCCGCTGGTCGAGGCTAAAGCCTGAGTCTTACTGATAGCTGCCGCTTGTGTCCATGATGCAAACAGGGCTGCGATTACTGAAATAAGACATCAGTCAGAGGAATGGGAGCCTTATGTATATAGTTGGCCAGTTTATATTCTCTATATGGAAATGCACATGACACCAATATCGCTTCCGTAAATGTGTCCTGATTATTCCCGGGAACTGGCACTGTACACTACTTAAGATAGGCCGCTAGAGCAACTGGCATCTTAAGCCTTTAATCATGATTACATTGCTGACTTACATTAGCTACTACATGTTGGCTCATGTTTCTGGTTTGAAATGTAATTTTTGGGATCTGGTTTCCCCCTTTTCTGAATTTTGGATCCCCGGTCTCCAGAAACACCGCTAGCTTGCAACAGGAGATTGGTACCAGCAGTTTACAAGAGTATGCTAGTCACCCTTGGTCATTATACAGCTTACTTGGGAAGAACAGGGTACCTGGGGCAGGCTGACTGCTCAGGCATTTGATGGATGGATGGATACCTACTGGATTTTCATGCTTGATTATATTTGTAAGATGTGGAGTTATGGCAGCTATTACATGGCTGCAGTTAGCTCTCTCCTGATTGCTGGTGGACAGCTTAGCCACACAAGTGTTTACATAGATGATATATGTCTCTGGGCTTATGGCACACCATTTCAAGTGTGATCTTTAATAATCAAATTGTAATTTCCCCGCAGTATCTGCAGGAATGACTAGGTCTCCTTGAGATAGGGACCATTTTGAAGATTACGATCTTATTAGTTGCTGCTTATAGTTTCTTTACCTTTTATTCTTTTAATGTCTTTCTTTGCCTGGCTGGTCTTGCTCTTGTACTGCTTTTTGTCTTGACACTCTAATCTCAATCTGCAGGCCCCTCATTTGGTCTCCATACCCACAGCCACACCCCTCTGAGGCCCCTTCTTTCACTCCTCCTCTTTTCCCTCCCTTGCCTGCACCTCATGCCCGTCTCCCTAACTACCCCTGTCTGATCCCTTCTTGCTTACTCCCACTGTGACCTGCTTGTCCTATAATCTGACCATCTTCCCTCTCTAATGTAGTGTATCCCAAAACAGTCCTCTGGGACCCCCTGACTGTCCCCGTTTTTGCTCCTTCTCAGCTCTCTGTAGGGAGCAAAAATGTGTATAGATTTTTTTTTTTGTGTGTAGTTGGGTGGGAGCAATAATGTGGACTGTCTGGGAGTCCCCAATGACCAGGTCTGGAATCACTGCTCTAATGCACAATCTTCTCCTTTCTTTTATTCCCCCCCCCCCCCCTTCCCCATTGCATTTTCTGCTTCCACTGCTTTGCTTCATTTAAGCCTCGCCGAGGTGCCTTGTGGCCTTTTGCTGTCACTAATTCTGTGCTTCCCCTCCAGGTAAGAGCAAAGAGGCCGAGATAAAGCGCATTAACAAGGAGCTGGCCAACATTCGCTCCAAGTTCAAAGGGGACAAGGCGCTGGATGGCTACAGCAAGAAGAAGTATGTATGCAAGCTGCTCTTCATCTTCCTTCTGGGCCACGACATCGACTTTGGCCACATGGAGGCCGTCAACCTGCTCAGCTCCAACAAGTATACAGAGAAGCAGATCGTGAGTGCCAACGAACAGGCCAGTGTCGCAGTGACTATTACGTGCTGCCACTGGAATAACCTCTTTTCTCTCCTTTTCTCCTAGGGCTACCTGTTTATCTCTGTGCTGGTGAACAGTAATAGTGAGCTCATCCGTCTCATCAACAATGCCATCAAGAATGACCTGGCCAGCAGGAACCCCACTTTCATGTGCCTGGCGCTCCACTGCATCGCCAACGTGGGCAGCAGGGAGATGGCGGAGGCCTTCGCTGGGGAGATACCCCGCATCCTGGTGGCAGGGTGAGTCTCGGGGGGTGCTGCCCGCTTCAGGGGTCGGCTCTAGATGGACACAGCGGAGACTCCTTGATGAGGGGGGGTGCTGTCGATGGTTTACAGGGACACCATGGACAGCGTGAAGCAGTCTGCTGCACTCTGCCTGCTCCGCCTACACAAGGCGTCCCCGGATGTGGTGCTGATGGGCGAGTGGACGTCTCGGGTGGTGCACCTGCTGAACGACCAGCACATGGTGAGGTCACGCTGACCGCTGCTGTGCCGCTAGCGCCCTGCACTGGCTTTGTCTAGTAGGCTTGACGGGTGACATTTTTCGACATGCCCCCTGACTAAACAGGGAGTGGTTACAGCAGCAATCTCCCTCATTACCTGCCTGAGCCAGAAGAACCCAGACGAGTTTAAGAGCTGCGTGCCACTGGCGGTGTCCCGCCTCAGCAGGGTGAGCTTGCGCCCCTTGATCTCTTCGTCTGTCTGGGAGGATGAAGTGAGCTGGTGCCCATGAGCCGTCTCTGTCATCCCCGATCGCAGATTGTATCCTCGGCCTCCACGGACCTCCAGGACTATACCTACTACTTCGTCCCGGCTCCCTGGCTGTCCTGCAAACTTCTGCGGCTGTTGCAGTGCTATCCTCCGCCAGAGGATGGCGCAGTGAAAGGCCGCCTGGTTGAGTGCTTGGAGACCATCCTGAATAAGGCTCAGGAGCCGCCCAAGTCCAAGAAGGTGCAGCACTCGAATGCGAAGAACGCAATCCTGTTTGAGGCCATCAGCCTGATCATACATTACGACAGGTGAGGGCTCTAGCGGGGCATGCCGTGCGGAGGGTCAACCCCCCCCCCCTCTTGCCTCACTCACAGTAAATCCTCCTTGTACTGCCCCCTAGTGAGCCCAACCTGCTGGTGCGGGCATGTAACCAGCTGGGCCAGTTTCTGCAGCACCGTGAGACCAACCTGCGCTACCTGGCCCTGGAGAGCATGTGCACGCTGGCCAGCTCCGAGTTCTCCCACGAGGCCGTCAAGACGCACATCGAGACTGTCATCAATGCCTTGAAGGTGTGTGCCCCCCCAGCGGTGCCGTGTCCTGTCGGCAGCAGGTGTACCTAGGGTCTAATGCGGCCGGACTCTCTCCCTGGCGCCGCAGACGGAGAGAGATGTCAGCGTGCGGCAGAGGGCTGCAGACCTGCTTTACGCCATGTGCGACCGCAGCAACGCCAAACAAATTGTGGCAGAGATGCTGAGCTACCTGGAGACGGCGGACTACTCCATCCGGGAGGAGATGGTTTGTCTTTGTTTGCGCTCTGCCCAAAGCCAAACCCCCCCCCCCCCCCCCCCCCCCCCCCCCCCCCCCCCCCCCCCCCCCCTCCTC
>JAABNY020000045.1:4561367-4572559 GCA_015164015.2 Brevimyrus niger | reverse complement strand
TAGGTGTGCATGTGTGAGTGACTGGTGTGTGAGTGTGCCCTGCGATAGGCTGGCCCCCTGTTCAGGGTTGTTCCCTGCCTCATGTCCGTTACTTCTGGGATAGGCTCCAGACCCCCCGCGACCCAATAGGATAAGCAGATATTCAAAAAAAAATGCAATATCTGATATTCTCCAATATCGTGCAGCCCTATTGTGAACGGTTGCAGCCATAGCAAACAGCAGGCTAGCAGCCTCCTAAATGCAACTTGTCTGGCACTAAAATCACACTAGCTGGAAATAAACAACAACAAAACATTTGTTTAGGAGGAAGTGTGATGCTACCAAGCTGACCAATGAAACTTGTTGTGGTCTTCGTCGCCACGCCGTGGAGTTTACATTTCTTGGGTGGTGTGCATCAGGCTACACTGTGGGCCACGATGCATGCGGCCGTTAGCGTATAAATCAGCCTTGTGCTTTTCGTGCTTGTTTGTGACTTCTTTTTCCGTATCTGTTTTATGGCTTGCTAGAAAACCAAAAACGACCCTTGTTTTCTGCATATGAAGATGCAGTTAATGAGCAGTATATGTTGTTATAGTAACATTCCAGCCATTTGGAAAATTGCTGCAGTATCGTTGGGGTGGTGCTGTGTGGCTCAGCGGGTTAGAGGCCCATGGCCCAGATCAAAGTCATAAGTTTAAATGGCAGCTGATGTCACCCCTGGGTCCCTCCGCTCGGCCCTCAGGCTCTAGGCTGCTCCAAGGATGCTTCCCCTGGATCCACTACATATACAAAATATAAAAAAAAGTTAAAATAATATATTTTTATTTTTATATAATAAAAAGTTGTATAAGACGTTATTAATAATAATAATAATAATAATAATAATAATATGGTAACAGAAGGGGTACAAAATAGAGTAATAATGTCAACAGCAATAGCAGTCTGCTCCTGCCTTATTGATACTTAACCCAACTCAGCAGTGTGAGGTCAAGGGGGAACCAGGCCCGGGGGGAGCGGAAGGGTGCTGAGGCCCTGGAGGTGTCAGGAAGCCGCAGAGATGCCTCCCGGACATGATGGGCTCCCACCGCGCGAGCGGCTCAACACACAGCCTTCAGATGGCTGTCGAGAGTGATGTTGTCATTCCTCCAGGCCTAGATGTGGGGGGGGGGGGGGGGGGGGGGTTAGTGTGGTGGGTTGAATCTTTAGAAGACTACAAAACCTAGAATTCATATTAAGCGAACTGGAAGTTCCGTGGTGGACGACGGGAAATGTGGTTCAAATTCGGTGCTGGAAGGCTCCTTCAGTTTATGTTAAGCCAACGGAAACAACATTTCCCACTGAGTCCGCTCGGCTGATTGGAACTCAATGAAGAAAGCGTAATGGCGACAGCGGCCGGGAAGGCCTTTTATTGTGTTATTAGGGGAAAAATCATGTTTTGAGGTTCAGACTTGCGTTTTAACTGAGTGTATTGTTATTTTAAAAGTACAATTCGGGAAAAAAATTAACTGCTTTCATAAACCGCCTCAGATTGCATAGCACGCCGCTGTGAGTATGTTTATGGATAGCTGTGTGGCTAAGTTAGCTGGCAGGAATTGGCAACGTTAGCCGTGGCTAAAATGCACTTAGCCTACTAACAGTTATGTCCTGTAACTTTAGCCATTTGGATTGTGCAGAACGCCTATTCAAATAAACAGCCTCACATGGTACTTCGTAAATGCATGCACCGGAGGAAAAAATCCTATTTTTCTGAAAGATGTAGCCGCTGAGTAGCCATTTGGTAATGCAGGGGTGTTTGCGCAGGCTAGCAGCAGGGATGCTGAATGAGGAACGTGTTTGTGGCCAGTAGCATCTTCCAGGGTTGCATGCCTGATTACTCTTATTCATGCCCAGATGGAAGAAGAGGAGGAATTTGACGAAGTTGACGGGGTTCGCCCCAACGTGGAGGTGCGTTTTCCCCCCTGGATTTCCGTTAGATAAATGATCGTACTCTGTTTCATAGTGGTTCTGGTGAAGAAGCAGTTGCGTGGCTTGGAAATATGTCTGCGTTGTCCGTGGAAACCGAGTAGTTAGTGCAGAATGAGTGCTCATGGACCATCCTGCCTAACGGTCAAACATCTGGTTGTGCTCCAGCAAAAGCAGTGCCATGGAGAAAGGGAAGGCAGGGCAGAGGAAAAACGGACAAGGCTGCGATGCTGTCAGCATGAGAGGGAAGCTTCTGGTGTCCAGCCTGGTGACATGGTACGCTCTGTCCCAGTTTGCTTATGCTGCTTCTGTGAATGTCGATTTACCATTAGTGATCCTGTTGGGTGAACACTATTCAGAATCACCATCTGTCACTGTTCCAACTATCTTGTGCAGTGCCCTCCGAAAAGAAACTACTCTGTCTTAGCTGTGGTTTTGATATTGTGGTCAGTGGATCCATTGATTTTTTTTAATTGTTCTGTAGGAGGTAGGTTATCATTATTGTATAACTGAAATACAATTTGTGGAGCTTCTGGCGTGTCCCGTCCTGCTCGTATCATATGGTTGCTCATGTGTTTGAATTCTTCATTCTCCCTTATGTCAGGATGCGGCAGCTCCCACGATATCTGACCGGCCAGTTTCCCCCATCTCACTGCACTGCCTCCCCCATCAGTCTGACGACAGGTGAGACTAAACAATGCAACAAGCATCTCTACCTCTCCATTTGTCATAGTATTGCCTTAGGATCTGAGGGTATCAGTTGTAAAGGTTTCCTGTGAGTAGGGCTGCAACACCTAATCAACAATGTCAGTAATATTCTACCAGATATTGGCTATTGGCTTAGTTGGCTAAGAATTCTGTTATATTTGGCTTGCATTTTTTTGTGCTTTGTGGCATAAAATGAATATAGTGACATCATTACCTAGTAATATTTACATTGGTGTGATAAGCTTAGTTCAATTTTCTGTGTGCTGTTAATCTTCTTGCAAGGTTGTGCACACAGACTTGTGTGCGTACTACATATGTCCACAGATGCAGACGCATACAGCAATGATATTCCACCCGACCAGCAGAGGGCAGATGTATTGCAACAAACACAAATACGAGCAGTGTAGTGAAATGGGTAAACTTTTATGAAGTTTTAAAGTTAATACTGGACTTGCGTGATATTATAGTATTGCGGGCTACCAAGGTATTTTTAAATCTTGCTGACAAAATTAGCTGGGACCCCCCGCCTTCGCTCGGCAAGATTTCACAATGCTGGAATGTTATTGCTTTTGAAAGTACTGCAGTATAAAGTACAATCGTTAGCAAGCTAAATATGGCAGTGATATCTTTGTTTCTATGCCTCCTGAGAACGGTAATTTTGGAGCTTATAGCCCTCAGAATCCCACAGCTTTGTAATTAACTGTACAGTATGTATTTAAATTCAGACACGTTGTTTAGGTGGTCTTGTCAGTTTGCTTTTCATTTTATTCCTGGATCTACCTGCTAATTGTCTGCTTTCTTATATTAAATCTGTGTTACATGCTGGTATCTGGATACCATACTATGTGATTAGTTAATGCTACCATAGGTAATTGTTTGAAAGTGATCTGACCCCTTTAACATCATGCTGCATTATAATTGACAGTCAAATATCTAAATCTAGTTTGGTTCGTGTTCTTCTTTGACCTGACGGTAAAAACAGTAGTTGTAAAGTCTGACATATTATGTATAATGTGGCAATTTATGATGTTATGGAATTCCCTAGTATAGGAGTGACTGTGCTTGTGTCCTTTTCCTCCCCTGTTATAGTATGATTTTAGACATTGAGGTCACAGCTGAAGTCAGAGTTGAAGGCAGCTCCAGTTTGGCTCTCCTGCCATTGGCTGCCCCTCGTTTACTGCGAAGTGGAAAGCCTGGTAAGGTAGCGTTCATTGGCATATTGTAGATATGGGACCGCTTGCCAAAGTAGACATTCATCTCACGATTACACTCTTTTTTTCTTTTTCCTTTCAGCGTTTTTTTGTGATCAGCCTCCCTTCATCTTGAGTCATCCTTCATCCATCTGGACCAAAGGTCTGGACAGAGGTCTGATGAATCTGTCCTCCTGGCCTTGGCAGTTTAACACAAGCTCAGCTGCTACCAAGGCCACTTTACCTGGCACAGTTATGACTGCGAAGAGCCCGTTCCCTTCACCCCCCTGCACTTCACCATCGTCTCCCTCCTCTGCTCCATCATCACCTTCGTCTTCACCTTCATCCTCAACCTCTTCCCCTGGAGGCACAGTTGTTGGTTACCATGACAATGATAGGAGTCGCACCGAGGGTGGTGCAGTTTCCAGTGCGACGGGGGAAGCCGTCTCCTCTACCTCGGTCTCGCTGGCACCCGCTGCGCACCCGCTGCCCCCTTCTTCCAGTACCTCCGTCCACCTCTCTTCCTCACCCTGCCCAGTACCAGGAAGAGCAAGCATCGAGATCTATGACCCATTTCATCCCACAGAGGGGGAGGCAGACAGAGAAGGCAGGGCAGCAGTGGAAGATGATGAGGAAGAGGAAGAGGATGAGGAAGACATGGACAAGTATGACCCATTTGATCCCACGGGTTCCCCAGCCTCAGAGAGAGGAAGGGAACGAGGAATAGAAGCTGAGGATGAAAATGGTATGGCCAGGAAGGCCATGCTTTTGATGGAGACACGTGTGGAGGGGCCGGGGAAGGAGAAAATGAGGGATAGAGCTCCTTCAGTTTCTACTGACCCCCCTGTCTGTAGGCCACGGGAGGAGAGGGATCAGGCCAGAGGCAGAGAAAATAAGAGAGAGAGGGGCAAAGGAGGAAGGGAAAGGAAAGAGGTTGATAGCGATAATTCAGAAATCGAGGAAGGAGAGATTGTAGGTGTGGGTGACCGGAAGAGGGACAGGAAGAGGGACAAAACAGGAGAGAGGGTACGTGCTCCCGATAGTCCTTTCCTCCACTCCTGCCGCCAGCCAGAAAGGATACTCCGTGTTTTGGATGGTGAAGACTTTGTGTCTGTGAGAGCAGAAGGTAACTGGGCTTTGGGGAGAGAACGGGATGGAGTGGGAGACCTGAGAAGGAAGCTGGTCAGCAGACGGAAGGAGAGGTTTCGATCTGGCCCTTCCTCCTCCCTCTCTCCCCCACTGCCTCTTCCACTCCCAGTTTTGTCTGTTCCAGCCACCAAAGAGAAAGAGAGAAGCAGGAAGTCTACCAGGGGGTCCAAGGATCGAGAAAGGCATAAACGGAAGCAGGACAGGGGTGGTGAGAAACCAGACAGGAAGAGGGGAAAAGATGCTGAAAGTAAAGAAAAGAAGGAGAGGGACACGGAGAGGGATAGCAGGAGGGGGCAGGAGGAGAAGAGAAGGGAAGAAGGCAGAGGAAGGAGCAGCAGGAGTAGTAGCAGTAAAAGGAAGAAAAGATTGACTAGCCCAAAGCGCTCCTCACACTCACAGAGCTCCTCTCACCGGCAGAAGCACAGGCGACACTCCTCATCCAGCCACTCAGAGGACCGACGTCGGGACAGGGACCGAGAAAGGAGAGAGGAAAGAGAGTGGGACAAGGAGCAAGACACCACCAGGAAGTCAAAGCGTAAGAGGGAGAGGGGAGAGCAAGCGGAGGAGTCTGGCAGCAGGGAAAGAAGAGGGGGAAGCCGGAAAAAGACAAAGTCGAGTAGGGAGCAGAGGGAGCGAGGCAGAGAGAGGGATCGTAACAGGGATCCTGAAAGGGAGAGGTGGCGAAGGGATGGCCGACCTGTAGTGCCTCCGTCCATCCAAGACCTCAATGGTTCAGACTTGTTTGCTATCAAGCGCACCATTACTGTCACAACTACCACAACTACCACCACGGTCCCAGGATCACCTCCGCTGCCCCAGGCTGCCCCAGATACCCCACCTCAGGCCTCTGACAAGCCCCGCAAGAAGAAAAGGAAGAGGAAAAGACGGGAAGAGAAGGATGATGAGGAAGAGGAGATGCCAATGAGTCAATCACGTGACTCTTCTCTTACACCTTTGAGATACCATGATTTTGACTCGGACCAGTTCTCTGACAAATTAGGTGTGGAAGTGTTGTCTTTGGATGGGGAGGCCCTCGACTCAGACTATCCGTCGTTGGAAGACACTCCTCCACACCTGCCCCCACCATCCCCCCATCCAAGCCCCAAACCAAAGGTTAAGTCCAAAACTGGTAGACACGTCAAAAAGAAATCCCGAACAGGCAAGAAAACTAACCTTGCAGAGACTTCTCATAGACCAAAATCTGGAAAAGGTCTCTCATCTCTCTCGCCTCCATCAGTTCCCTCAGTTAATGCACCTGCCAAGCATATCCAGAAGGCAGGGAAAGAGAAGGGGGTGAAGAAGGAAGGAGGTCGTTCAGGCAAGTCCAAAAAGCTGAGCCGAGGAACTCGTAAGGGAAAGCTTCAGTCCAAGGTGTCTGTCCTGGTGCGGGATGGGGTGAGCAGCACCACAGGTGGGAGCGGCGTAGGGAAACGGGGGGTAGTTGTTGGGAGTAGTAAAGATCTATCAGCTTCAAGTGGAAGCAGCAGTGCAGGAGTTGTTGGGGGCTCCATTGCTGTGGTCTTCCGCCGGGACAATGAGAGCCGGTCACCTTTCCTCAAACCCTGTTCTGAGCCAGTCTCTGTGTCAAAAGGACGGAAATGTGGGACCCTTTCAGCCTTGGTTCCTCCCTCTTCTTCATCATCCTCTTCTTCCTCGTCCTCCCACCTCTCTATCATCAAATCTAAGAAGGCTGAGCCCAGCTCCACCACCTCTGCCTCCTCATCCTCAGCCTCTTCACCTTCTTCTTCCTCAACAACAAAGCAGAAGCGAAAACAAGGAAAGAGAGAGCGAGGTCACAGGGAGAAGGGAGGAACTACAACTGAGGCGGGTGGAGCAGATGATCGTTGTGGGATAGGAGGTGATACTTGGGGTGTGCCACTTTTGGACACACAATCAGGCCTCACCCCTAGTGGGAAGCCCTCCAGTCCTCCATCCAGGACTCAGGCTGTACCCTCATGCTCATCGTCATCCTCTGCCTCAGCCAGCATTCCCCCACCGTCATCATCACCCCCCTGCAGCCCTCCGGTTACCCTCCCTGTTTCTCGTGACACTAGGGAATCCACTCCAGACTCTCAGACTGTGGACAGCAGCTGCAAGACCCCAGAGCCCCCATTTGTGGCTGATGATGTAGCAACACAGATCCAAGCATCCCCACTCATGCCTCTATCTAATGCCCCTCCAAGCCCACTATCTCTTCAGACACCCGTGAGTGGCACTCCAGGAGTTGTGCAGTCTGGTACAGACCTCAAGTTGCCACCAGAAGAGCAGAAAGCACCTACATCCCCTCCCTGTTCCTCCTCCTCCTCCTCTTCTGCGAACTCGACTGCTGCTTCACTCAATCTCTCACTCCCAGCCTCATCTGCTGACCACTCCTCATCGGCCTCCTCTTCAGTTTCGTCCTCATCGACTACCAAGCCACCACCTCCCCCTCCACCTGGAGCCCCACCCCTTCCGTGGAGCCTACAGACAGGAGTGGATTGCACTGCTGGGGGGGTCTTAGCTTGTGAGTTACATTTTTTTGGTAGATTTATCTTTTTTTTATATATATCATACATAAAAATGTTGACATACTTCTGCTTTATCTTTCAGTGACGGCTCTCTTGTTTAAAATGGAAGAGGCCAATCTGGCCAGCCGTGCAAAAGCACAAGAGTTCATTCAGGCTACCAGCCAGGTGAGGCTGTGTGTCATTTTCTTTGTGAGTGATTAACATCTTTCTATTCAGAGACATAATGGAATGAGGAACTTTCATTCTGTCCTAACCTCTGTTCATAGATTCTCTCACAGGCTAACCAGAGCCAGACTCTACCCCCTTCTTCGTCGTCCTCTTCCTCCACCTCATCGCAAGTTGCCCCTTTGACATCTCTCGCCCCGCCTTCTGTCCCGACTCCTGCCCAGTTCATCCTCCACAGCTCTCTCCCATTGGTTGGCTGTACCAAGACCCCGCCACCTCACCTGCATCCCGGCTTGTCGTTGGGTGCGGGATGTGCGCAAACTCCCCCTTTACACAGCGGGTCATTAGGCACAACAGGGGTATCAAGTGACACTAGCTGGGACGGGGAAAGCAAAGACCCAGATAAGGTGAGGCTGTCTTCTTTCTGTCACGTCTGTTTTTTTTTTTTATGAGTTTAATGGCTCCAGCTGAAGGGTATAGTAGAAAGCCGTTATGCTGACGAAGCGTATGAACAGTTATCCTGCATTCCATTTACCTCAGAGGAAATTGGAGCTTGGAATGATGTCACACCTGAATTAATCACGTTCCAGTACAGCAAGGTATTTAGCAATACCAGGGACCAGTTTCAAAAAGCAAAATTTTTTGCTCAGCCGGAAAAATTTAGTGCATAAAAACACTACACAACATGCCCACAGGGAGATGTTCGTCAGTTCAGTGTGTACAACCAATTTAATGAGCCACAAATAATATGCAAGTGCTATTAAACAGTATAAAACTACAGCTTTAACTTCTGTTGATAAGGACTCAGCTGTCTTGAATTCTGAAGTCGGGGTTGTTTAGATTCCTCCATAGGAATTTCGATTTCAGGGGGCATTCCAGTCTAAATTTCTGACCAGGATCTCAGAATATGCAAGTTACAAGTTCAAATCGAATGCAGCATTACTCACAGCACATCAGAGTGAAGTGAGTGTTGGGCAAGTCAAAAGGTTAGTCCCAGCCTGTTTGAGCATGGCATGCTTCTCCATTGTATAAACCGTTTGCTCCTCCCTGTTAGTATCTGAAGAAGCTTCACACCCAAGAGAGGGCTGTGGAGGAGGTGAAACTGGCCATCAAGCCCTACTACCAGCGCAAGGACATCAACAAGGATGAATATAAAGACATTCTGAGGAAGGCTGTGCACAAGGTAGGAGCCCCACTTGCCATTATTTTCTCACCCCCACAGTGTGCCACCCGCCAGCATGTGTTTTATACTTACCATTCCATGTTCACTCCCCCCCTCCCAGATATGCCATAGTCGTACTGGTGAGATCAACCCAGTCAAGGTTAGCAACCTGGTCAAGCTCTACGTCCAGAGATACAAGTACTTCCGGAAGCACGGGCGGAAAGTAGGCGAGGATGATCGGGATGGAGACAGAGATCCAGCTGCTCTGCATTCGTCATCCTGATTGTTTCCAATGCATCAATTAGCCCAGTTGCTGAACATGCATTTGTTGCTCCTATGCTATTGGCCAGAGACTTTAGTGGCAGACATTGAGCTATGCCTGCTCTTCCCCAGCGTCCTTGCCTTGTCGATGCCATCGAAACACATGCATTGCTGTGCTCCTTTCTTTCGCTTTGTCTTGCTGTACAGATGTATCAACAGAAATACAAAGTATGTACTGGAAGACACAGGCTGATGCTGTCCATACTGTGCATTACGCGTACTTGCTCTCCTTGTGTACAGGTTTTATCGTTGGTTGTTGGTTGATATAAATATAGGGATTTCACATACATGTTATTGTCTCTTGTTTTTATTGAGATTTAAACCATCCCCATGCCCAGAAACAGAGGCTTCCCAGGTGTGACCTTTTGCTATGTCTTTTACACCTGTAAACGGATGGAACCGGTGATGCAGTTGCCCCAGTCGAACAGCAGGTGTCACCGCACCCCCCCCAAAACTTCTGAAACCGACCTGCAGTTCACCTGTGTTTGTGTATCCAGGAACTGGAGAACATGTTACCTGTCACAGTGGTCCGGTACGCCCAACTTGGTCCCCGCCCTGTCTATCATTTGAACAACACTTCGGCATTAGCGCCATTCCGGCAGCCGGTTGAGCTTCCCTGCAACAACCCGACAAGGCAGGCTCTTTCCGGGACGCTTTCACTGTGTGTAGCATACACCGTTTGAAGCAGACGACTATTTTTCCTGATATACGCGCACCGGGAGGGGGCACGGGCTTCAGCTCATTAAAGGAGAAATGGGGAAGACTGTAGAAAAAGACAAAGAAGTCACAGGAGGAAGAGGAGGGATGAGGAAAAGCCAGAAGGATCAGGTACGGGTTTGTTCGAGTCACGGTCACTGTGCTGTTTTATCGGATTTGCATTGCCGTCTGTACCAGTTTGGGTCGCAGCATTTTCGAGGTCTGGAACCTTTGTCACAACTTGAATTCCTGTGCCGCTGTAAAACTGCCCGAAGGATAAGGCATGTCGCAACAGGCACCGGTTATACTGCCCCAGGAACTAGAGAGCCTCATTTTGAGCACTATTAGCGTTGGTTTGGTTACCTTGCACTGTGCGGGATCACTACCGGGGGCACTGAGATTTATTAATACATATTGTCATTACGGCATCGTAAACCTCATGTAACAATTAAAGTACTTGAAATACAGCATCCGATTAGGATTAAGCTGAATAATTATGTTTCTCGTTGCTGGGAGTGCAAATAGAACAGATGAGTGGTGTACTCAGCATTAAGAGAGTTTCGCGTCGTGGCGTGCATAGGAGGTGGCGGGAAAGTGATTTATCGCGAGGTGGGGGTCAGATGACTTGGGGATCATTCTGTTCAGTCTCCCTCCTTTGGGTAGTGTCTCTCTGTGTAAACATCAAGGCCCCGGCTGCTGTGTGTACACTCCGGACTGGCTATTCTCTGCTCCCACATGACACAATGTACTCATTAAGAAACACGTGTAGACTGTAGACACTATGCAGCCAGGATGGCGAACTCAGCCAGGACGCATCTATCGTGACTCACGCTTTCAGCCTCACGCGTAGGCAAGGAATTCCGGCAAATCTATATTATTCCACTATAAACCTAAAGTTTGCTACATAAAAGCGTTGGGTAGTTTACAAACTCTACAGACACTTTAAAAGGTAATAAAACCTACATACATGCAAATGTGTCTGCAGACTTGTATCAAATTGAAAATGTCACGCCAGCCATCTGACCAAAGTATGACAATTAATCGAGTAATCGTTTAAATATAATATAATATAATATAATATAATATCATATAATATAATATTAGCGCGAGGCAGGAATCAACCAACCACTGCAGAGTGCACATTCAGTGAAGCATACGGCCAGTTTAGGCCACTTAAAATGAACAAATTGTTTTACAAGACTCAAACTTCTAAAATTTTTGAGTAGGGGATTTTATATTTTTAGCGAAAAGACGAACGGCAACAGAGATATACTACAACTAGAAAATTAAACTATAATTTGTGAGTATCTCAACATTGTAAACTCTCAACAGTTCAAACAATTACAAGAGAAA
>JAABNY020000045.1:4543266-4554655 GCA_015164015.2 Brevimyrus niger | reverse complement strand
TATTACAGCATCTTCAAACTGGATCATGGCTTAAGCACAAGAAGAGAGATGAAGGTACTGTCCGCTCATTTGACCAATGATCTCAATATCGCACACAGTGGCCCATCAGATAGGAGTGAGTTCACCACTCTCTACCCTTCTATCTCCTATCCTGTCCTCTCTAACCGTAACCCCTCTGTCCCTTCACCTGTCCACCCTAACCCTTCTGTCCTGTAACCTGCCCCCCCTAACCCTAACCCTCATATTTGTCCAGCAGCCAGAGCCCAGTCTGCACCAACCTGGTCTGCCTGCCACTGCTCATTACATGAGTCAGCAATGCTTCTGTTCTCGTTGGGTTCAGGTTTCTTACCCTGGTGCTCGATACCGACTCTCTGCCCCCTCCTCCCCAGCTGATAAACAAGCTACTCCAGGGAAAGTGTGAATACCGCACTCACCGCTGTCGCTCGCCCTGGGTCTCACTCTTCATCTGGGCCCTCCTGCAGAACCGCCATCAAATGGCCATCTATTTCTGGGAGATGGTGAGTTCCGGGCTGGGCCTGTCTTTGGGGTGCTCAGGTGTGTGTGGCTGACACTGAAGAGCACAGAGCACATGTACTCATCATGCTTGCTGATGAGTGATGCTGACTAAGAAAGAAAATAATTTTCATACTGCCAAATGATGTCACTCAGGTGAATGTAGCGTGTGGGTGCACACTAGGGTGGGGTCAAAAAAAATAAAAAATTCCAATGGCAATTTCCAATAGTGCGGAAACGTTGTCACGGGACCTCGTTATTAAAAGTGCAAAATATCTTTGAAATAGGTGAATGTTTTCAGGTTGTGATCAAAGTTTTCACCTGTCGCGTCAATGGGCAATGTACACTATCCATTATCTATACTCATCGGTGTTGTGTTTATGCACTTTCACAACATGATAATCACTACAGAATACCAGCGTCCAGGTAACGCAGATTTTTACTGGGTATCAGCCATACACACACATGACACCGCTCTGCGGCTCTATGGGCATTACGATTAATCGCCTGGCACATCAATGCGCTGATTGGTTAGATACACTATATTACCAAAAATATTGGGACACCTGAATTCAATGGTTTGGAGGGGTCTCCCAAAATTATTGGTAAGACCCAGATGGATAAAGCGGTATTGATTATGGATAGTGTATGTTGCCAGTATGTCAGTGTAATCATGCCCCTGAGCGCCATATTTCTGAATGAGTCATTTCCCACTTACTCATTGTCACTGACCAATTGTTAGGTTCTTGTATTAAATTGGAACATTTTTACTTTGCGTTATGATATGCATTATACGCAGCGTGGATCTGTGCATTGATGTGACAGGTGAAAACTTTGATTGTGTTGAAACCTGAAAATATTAACCTATTTCAAAGATATTTTGGACATTTAATAACGAGGTCCAGTGACAACTTTTCAGCACTGCTGGAAATTGTTTTTGGAAATTTAGATTTTTTTCACCTCACCCTAGTGTGCACGCACATATTAGTAATTATAACATTGTAGGGACTAGCCTTTTCCACAGTGTGATGAAAACCTGAACTTTTTACCTTGGTTGGACATTTTTTTGATCCCCAAAAGGATAATCTCAGTTCTACAAAAATCTGTAGCTGCAACCAAAAAACTAAAGTTTTGTATTTTGTTTGGTTACTTATGGTTAAGGTTATAGCTGGATAAGGATTTAGGTTGACATTGTTGGGATTGGGGTTATGCCCTTACAAATTAATATGGATGGTCCTCATAAACATGAATGCATGGACTGTGTGTGACTGTGTGTGTCCGTGTGTGTGACTGTGTGTGTCCGTGTGTGTGTGTGTCCGTCTGTG
Organism: Brevimyrus niger; assembly: GCA_015164015.2. Classification (NCBI taxonomy): domain Eukaryota; kingdom Metazoa; phylum Chordata; class Actinopteri; order Osteoglossiformes; family Mormyridae; genus Brevimyrus; species Brevimyrus niger. The sequence goes on along the minus strand of JAABNY020000045.1, from coordinate 4,552,817 downwards.
TGTGACTGCGTGTGTCTGTGTGTGTGTCCGTGTGTGTGTTTGTGTCTGTGTGTACATGTGTGCTGCCAGGCTGCCACCCGCCTGTCTTGAGCACATCTTGCATCATAACCAGTGCAGACAGAGCCTGGATCTCTGTAACCCCAAAGCAGAGACTGCTTGACACCCGACTCCCTGACTCTGATGCTGACTCTCCCAGGCCGGCGAGTCGGTGCTTAGTGCCCTGTCTGGCTGCAGGATCCTCAGGGAGCTCTCCAGGATGGAGGGCGAGACGGAGACGAAGCTCTCCATGAAGGAGCTGGCGGAGAGGTTTGAGAATCTGGCGCATGGTGAGTGAGGTGCGCTTTGGGGGGGAGGGGGCATTTTGGAGGGGTTTCTGGGAAGTCGGCCCTATAGGGGCGTTTGCTAGCTACCTGGTGGCGCTGGCTCTGATGCAGGGAGTGTGCTGTGTCCTCACTCCACAGATGTGTTCAGTGAGTGCTACCGGAGCAGAGAGAGTCGCTCCTTCAAGCTCCTCATCCTGAAGTCATCCGTGTGGGGGGGGGCCACCTGCCTGCAGATGGCCATTACCGCGGACGCCCGTCTTTTCTTCAGTCATGACGGCGTGCAGGTGTGGCATGATGGGAGCTGTGTAAATACTACGCATGTAATGATGAATCGCAAATCGGTTAAAATCTATGTAAATGTATGAAGATTTAATCCGGCTGATGCGGAAAATTAATTGCTACTTTGGGAGTACTTCACAGTAGCAGAAAAACTGGTGTAATATAAATTTTGTCAGTTTGACGTCAGGTGTCACTGCGTATTCAGGTTGACGTTGTAACGTCAGTTTTTGAATGAATGCAAGATGGCAGAGTGAATTTGCATGAACACACCACTGGGCGGCGCAGTGGCACAGTGGTTGGCGCTGCTGCCTCACTGCAACAGGGTTCGGTCCCGGGTCCTTTCTGTGTGGAGTTTGCACACTCTCCCCGTGTTCACATGGGTGTTTGTCGGGGACTTCGGTTTCCTTCCACGGTCCAAAAGCATGCAGGATAGGTTGATTGGTGAGTCTAATTTGGCCCTGTAGTTGTGTGTGTGTGTGTGTGTGTGAGAGAGAGTGTGTGCACCCTGTGGTGTGTTGGTGCCTGCCCAGGGTTGGTTCTCACCTGCGCTTATTGTTCCTGGGATAGACTCCGGTCCCCCCCACTTATTTTGATTTGGGATTTTTTTAAAGCAGTATTTTATTCAGTTTCAGTTGCACTGTTAAGAAGAGGACACATTTTGCACAGTTTAGAAAGATAAATAAAGGAATATTTTTAAATAATTTTTTCTGGAGTTCATTCTGTTAAAAAATCGTGAGAAAGTCGCATTGTGAACCCCGAATCGTAAATCGTATCGAATCGTGAGTTGAGTGTATCGTCACATTCCTGGTAAATACTGCTGAGGTTCTTATTGGCTTCTTAGCTGTTGACATCCTCGGAATTTGTGTTCCCTTTTAACTTTTTGTCTTGTCGTGCTCAGTCTCTCCTGTCCCAGATCTGGTGGGGGGACATGGAGAGGAACACAAAGGTCTGGAAGCTTGTGCTCGCCTTCTTCATCCCTCCTCTTGTGTATACAGACCTTATTTCCTTCAGGTGAGCCTCCTATTGACAGTAAGGTATCTGTATTGGTGTCGCTCACATTTTTATAGTGGAACATTCCATTCCTCATGCATTGTTTGCCGGATAATTGATGTAACTCAGCAGTTAAGGATACTTAATTTCTTAAAATTTAATCTCAAACAAATTCACTGAATATGTGCTGCCATCTTCTACAGTGACCAATGTGTTATTAAACATTTAAGTTGAGGAGCGGGACTGAAGAACACAACCCCACCCACTCTCCTTTCAGAGAACCAGAGGAAGAGATGACGGGTTCCTTCGGGAAGGACCACGAGAGCCTGGATGGAGGAGAGCTGCTCCAGCCCCTGTGCGAAATATCCAACATGTAAGGTGCCCGCTGTGTGCGCTGGAGGGCTCACAGTATCACACAGAGACATACAGTGGATGTTTCTGATAGAAGTCCATTGGTGGGATTCTTTGTCTAATTAGTATATGAAATGATCTCTTTTTAATGCAGGCATATTGTTTAAGTGATTGATTATTGGGAAGCAATTTGCGTGTTATGCTGCATTAACCCAGAAGAGAATAAGGAAGATCTTCTCTGTTACAGAGAGGAGGGTTACGAAGAACATACTTGCCACAAATCCACACCTAAAGGTTGGTTTCTTCAGTCCCTACTTTCTCTTTCATCCAAAGCAGTATGAAAGTGAGGCGAATAGCACTTTGCAGATGGTCATGCTGTCAAGGAGTTAACTAGGCAAAAGTGCAGTTAGGCTGAGCTTCCAATGAAGTGCAAGCAGGGGCAGGAGCTAGACAACAGCTTACACCAAAGCTAGTAATTAGTACTATTTAAGAACCGGAAGTGCAACATAACAGCATTCAAAGAACAGGTTTGCAGAAGAATTCATGGCACAGGTGGGCCTTGAGGTGTTTCTAGAAGGTGGACAGGGAGTCTAATGACCAGGTATGGTTTGACAACTCATTGCACCATTGGGGAATTACACAGTAGAACCGTCTGGAATGTTTCAATACTGCACCTGAGCACAGGACAAACTTTTGACGAAAAAGAATCCTGTTTCTTATAGGACAGAGTATATTGCCAATTGTAAAATGGAATATTAGCAAGCATTACGTTCAGTTAAAAAAAATTTGCTCGCCTTGCAAAACACTCACAGACCAAGTTACTCTCAATACAAGATTCTTCTATATTACTATTAAAATGGCCCAAAATAATAAAGTGCCACTCAGAGGGATGCAAAACAATCAAAAATTGCCAGACTTTTGAAATGTGATCACTGTACAACCAAGTCTTTTGTGGCCAATAGGCCAAAGAGGACTGAAGAAGCATGTAGAGAGAAAACACAAATGGACTGACAAAGTATGTGTCAAATTAATGGCGAGACTTCAAGAAACACTTTTTCATCAAGTGCTGTCATTTTTTAAAAGTGTACTGGAGTCTCTGTAAGTGTGCTGTGTGACATCGCTAAGGTCACAAAAGTTGAAACATGACGTCCACTCAATATGGCACGCAAGGCAAAACAATGGGCACAGATATGTCTCAAGACTGATGTTACGGTTTTCTGGACAGATAACATGAAAGCAGCTCTTGATGGAGCAGATGTATGGGCCTTCTTCAAACACCAGCAAGGTGATGGGCTGCAATTATCAGTGATGAACTTATTGGACATTTCTGACTTGTAGATGGTATAAAAATTAACCACAAGATCTACTGCCAATATTTAGAAATTACCTTATTCGAACAAATAATAAGTCAACAGTTTTCAAAAATATTATGGTATTTATGCAGGACAATGCCCCTTCCCATGCATCAAAGCATTCCATAGACTGGTCAAGATAGGCTTGAAAGGTGACTGATTTATGACCCGTTCCTCTTCATCGCCTGACTTAACCCCCAGTGAGAACTACTGGGCCTTACTGATGTGTGGGATTTACCAAGATAGCAAATAGTACACTTCTCAGATCAGCATCTGGGAGGTGATCCTAGCTGGCTCAGCTAATACAGGTTGGGATCAAATCAAAAACATGATTGGTTCAATGAACAACAGGTAATTGAAAAGAAAGGTGGCTATAGAGCAATGGTTCCCAAAGTAGGGGTCGCGACCCTCTGGGGGGTCATGAGACATTGAGGGGGGGTTGCGAGATGATTTCCAAGAAATCAAATATTTTTTTTAAACTGTTAGAAATAACATTTTATCAACATTTTAACATTTATATTAATATTTTATCCATAAATAACAAAAAAAAAAAAATTAGTAGTTAATAGTAGTGAAGTGTGCACCGTTGCGCGCAACATTTGTATATTTTTTACCACTTGGGGGGTCCCGAATCACTGGCACGGTTATTTTGGGGGGTCGTGAGCTGAAAAGTTTGGGAACCCCTGCTATAGAGGACATTAAACTTTGTGAAGAGGGCTGTATAGAACGATTAATTATGTGATATTCCTTATTTATACAGAATAATAAAAAATATTTCTTTTGATGGTGCAGAGAGAAAACCCACTTAGTTTCTGATCGTCTAATTAGGTGCACACTGATAATGAAGTGTTTTTCTTTACACTTTCACAAACAAAAATTAATGTTACATTTTCACTCTAAGTAAATGTACTTAGACTAAGACTTCTGAATTCACTTTCAAAAGTCTGCCCAAAATTTTGCTTAAAATTGTCTCTAGGAATAGTACTTGCCAACTATTTCTGCATAGTTCAAATTCCACGGTTGGTAGAGTGATTTCACCTTTCGGCCTCTGAGCAAGGACCTTCACCCCCTGAAGGTGCCAGAAGCATCTGTTAATAAACAAATGTAAATCTAATGTAAGTAAGCAAGCAGTTCCTTGGGAGTGGGGGAGGCCTGCAGGGTAGGCCTTGTATAGGTGATTAAGAGTTGGATTAATGTGTTGCTGTTTCCTGTGCTGCCCCCCCCCCCCCCCCCCCCCCCCCCCCCCCCCCCTCCCCCCCCCCCTCCGCTCCTCCTCTCCTTCCCTGCGCTGGCGCCAGTTCTGGTTCGCTCCCGTCACCTCGTTCCTCGGCAACGTGCTGATGTACTTCCTCTTCCTCGTCGTGTTCGCCTACATCCTGCTGGTGGACTTCAGGCGCCCCCCCCCAGATGGCCCCTCCCCCATGGAGATGCTTCTCTACTTCTGGGTCTTCACCCTGGTCTGTGAGGAGCTCCGGCAGGTAGGGTCAAGTACATGCGCGTGTCTGCGAAGGGGTGGCAGCGGCGGACTTTAAAATTTCATGTCTCCATCAGACCTTCGTCCTGGGGAACACCACCGTACTCCAGAGCATGCGATTTTACATCCAGGATGTGTGGAACAAGTGTGATCTCACTGCCATTGCTTTCTTCATTTTGGGCATGTGCTGCAGGTAACTAGGCAGGTAGCTGTGCTGCAAGTTCCCAACTGTAGGGGGCGTATGTACAGCTGTCTCATCTCTGCCTGTCTTATTCAGGATGTTTCATGTAACCTATGAGTTTGGCCGGGCTATGCTGTGCGTGGACTACATGGTCTTCACTCTGAGGCTCATCCACATCTTTGCTGTCCACAAGCAACTGGGACCCAAGATCATCATCGTGGGCAAGATGGTGAGAAGAGGAATTCTTTGATTGAGTACAAGAAGGGCCAGCATCTATATTTGGGATTTCTACAGCTGAAGTCAGCTTTTTTAACCTGGGAAGCTGCTTAATGTAACTTAATGTGAGTGTTTGTGTAAACATTCTATGCACAAAGAAATGATTCAACCTCTTGTTCTTGTTTGTCTACTTCCACCCATCTTGTAGATGAAGGATATTTTCTTCTTCCTGTTCTTCCTGGGGGTGTGGCTGCTGGCATACGGTGTGGCCAATCAGGCGCTGCTATACTCCTACGATCCTCGCCCACACTGGGTCCTAAGGAGGGTTTTCTACAGACCTTATCTTTACATATTTGGGCATATCCCCCTGCAGGACATTGATGGTACAGTATGTGGACCTGTGTCTTGATGCACACTAAGATGGCCACTGCAGGCCACTGAGCACAATCATCTTCACCTGAATTTAAACATGCATGCAATGTTAGTCACGCGACCAGTGGTTACTGTGTGTGGCGGGGTGGGGGTTATGTATATAGTACATTGTGTACAATGTGATAAAAACCTGTTATTTTGACATGACCGTTTTTCCTGTCCTCACCAGAGGAAACTCGGTTTTATAAAATTCTGTGACTGCAATAAAAATCCTAAATCATATTTTGTTTGGTTACTTATAGTTAAGGTTAGGGCTGGGTTAGGGGTTAAGGTTGTTATAGCTGAGGTTCCCCCAAAAATATGAACGCAAACGTGCGTGTGTCTGTGTGTGTGGGTTAGCACTGGGGGTCTTCACGCTTGTACCTTCTCTCTCGCTCTCTCTGCTCCTCTAGCGACACAGCTGGGTGACGTCCAATGCACTGACAATGCCACAGCCATTGAAATGGGTGAAGAACCGTGCATGAACCTCTACGTCAACTGGCTGGTCATCGTGCTCCTGGTCGTCTACCTGCTGGTCACCAACATTTTGCTGCTCAACTTGCTCATTGCCATGTTCAGGTGCCTGCGGACCCTGGGGTGTACAGGTGGCTCACTGTTCATGTCTGTACTGGTGTCTGTGATAAATAACTGACATTCATTTTGGGTTCCCCATTGCCCTTCCCCAGTTATACATTCTCCAAGGTGCAGGAGAATAGTGACATCTACTGGAAATTCCAGCGTTTCAATCTGATAGTAGAGTACCACTCCAGGCCGTCACTGGCACCGCCCTTCATCCTGCTGTCCCACCTCAACCTCCTCATCAAACGGCACATCCGGAAACTCCCCTCTATGAAAGCCCAGCATTTTGGTGAGTGGGGCCCGCAACCCATGTGGCTTGAGGCGTGTCCTGCGTCGGCGCCACCCAAGTGACTCCTGCTGTGTCCCCATGTCCGCAGAGCTGAAGCTCAACTCCTCGGCAGCCGACCAGCTCCATACCTGGGAAGCCATCCAGAAGGAGAACCTTCTGGTCACACAGAGCAAGAAGCAGAAAGACTGTGACAGTGAGCGGCTCAAGCGGACGTCCACAAAGTAACGACGGACCTCCGTCGCACGTCGCCGCAGCGTGCTTTCCGAACCCGTGCCGTGCTGTAACCAGCCCCTGCTTCTGTGTGTAGGGTGGACAACATGCTGAAACATGTGATCGACCTGCGGGATCACGACAGGAGGCTGAGGCAGGTGGAGTCCGAGGTCAGCACGCCTGTTCTCTGATGTATATCCTAAACGCAAATGGGACTGGCCAATTGTGGATGGTGAGACTGCTCTGCTGGGCACCATCTCTGTGACGCATGTGCTCTTTTGCAGTTGGAGTATTGCTGTAGAGCCCTCTCCTGGTTGGTAGACGCAATGTCACAGAGCAACTTGATTAAAACCGAACAACCTCCACCTTCAAGGTTAGTTCTGCCTCTGTGGAGGACGTCTGGCCTTCAGACCAGGCTGTTTAAAAAATAATTTGGAAGGGGTACTCACTTGGGTACTCAAGTGTACTCATGACTCCTTAGGAATCTCCATGCAGCATGACCCACTGAATCCAAAGGACCTTTATTTATTTCTCTCTCTCTGTTTCCAGGCTACCTTCCATCACCATGAATTAACTCACACAGATGTACCAGGAAATAAAAGGACGCTTACTTCTGTTGGGGTTTTATTTTCTTACCTGCTTTTCCAAAGGGGGCTCTCCAGGACCCAGGGAATTCCATGCTAATGTTAAGATTGTCCTCCTGTTTTATGTTTTACTTGTGTTTTATTTTTACATTGTGGGGATCACAATGTGATTAAAAACCTGTAACTTTTGACCTGGTGGGGACAATTTTTTTGGTCCTCCCAAGGATAACCTCTGTTTTATTGAAATCTGAGGATCTGTGTCAAAAAAAATTAAAATCCAAATCAGAAAGTCTTGTATTTTGTTTGGTAACTTATGGTTAAGGTTAGTTCTGGATATTGGTTAAAGGTGTCATAGTTGGGATTATGGTTTTTCTCATAGAAGTGAATGGAGACCTCCCATAAAAATGCAAACTCTATTTCCAGAAGACTTGATATATTCTCCCAAATGTAATAAAAACAAAAATTTGAGATTCGTTGAATTCACGTGAATCTTTATTTAACTGACAAAAGTACAAATAAAAGATTTTCAAGAATTTTACTGATCAACTTAATTGTGTTTTGTAAATATATGCAAAGTTAGAATTTGATGGCTACAACACACCGGTTGTACAGAATATTCCAGTAACACTGGTTTGGAAGACTCCACATTAAACAGGCTAATTGGTAGCAGGTGAGGTATCACGATTGGGTATGTAAGGCTGGAGGTCTTGCAGGCCCCGTTGGTCTGCGCTCTGGCAAGCCTGTAATGCTCCACTCAGCGTCCCGAAGCAAAGGCCCACTGGCTCAGACAAGACTGGACCCATATCACCCGATCATCACATCAAAAGGAACACCTCACCCGCACCGGGCAGCCAGAACCAGAATTGTCACAATCCTCCTAAAGCAATTTGACTCGCTGAGGGTCTGAGAATTGATAAGATCAACGGTTCTCCAGGACACACACCCGAGATCAGAACAGGCCCTAAAATAATCAATGACAACCTCTGGTACAGTCTGTCACTTGGTTTGGAATATTTAAGGAAGAGCTCTAGAGTACTGTAATCAGAGCTCCCACATAGTGCTGTATGAATCTACATCTGTAATCTGATATTTTCTGCAGTTACTATGTGTCCACTCAGCTGAGGTATGGAATTGTTGTGTACTTTTAATTGGATTATATAGTGTAGGACTTGTGGCCACATTATAAAATTATTGTAATGTTATATTTGATTAAATTGATGTAATATATATTTATTGTGAATAAACTGTTTTGATTACTACTTGGCTGTCTGAAACCTCTGCATGTTCCTCAGAGACTGTGGCTATTTTAACAATCTCTCGACCCCGTTTCTCCGAGACCTGATGCAGCTGCCCAAGTTGAGTTACGGTGAATACTGGCCCAGCCTCTGAGGCGTGCACACGCTGAGTAACGGCAGAAGCCGGCTTACCCTCTGTGGCCCTCACTAGCTCTCATTGTAATGATTTCCCAACTTCTAAACCTACATAGCAGAGCCACGGGTCACCTTATCGGGCGAGGCGAATCCGGTGTGCCCCGCCGTCTGGAATTAATGGGAGTTCAGCAATAGAAGGCACAGCCCAGGAGTAATCTAAATAATGGCATGACAAAAATTGCCATAAAGATATAATTCGGTCTTTACCTAAGTAACTTTACAGGAGTGCTCAGAAGGATCCACATGCATTCCAAGCCTTCATCTGTCCAATTGGATTCCAATGGCCATTGGACCAGTGGACGGTTCCCCTAGAGGTATAAAAGTCCTGTAGAATCCATCAAAGGCTCAGTCTTGAAACAAGGATGGGTCGTGGTTCAATCCTTTGTGTAAAAATTTAGGAGTTAAGGGTGTCGTGACTGGGATTAAGGTTTTTCCTATAGAGATTAATGGATGGGCCCCAGTTAGATAGGTACACCTATGTGTGTGTGTGTGTCTGTGTTCCAGGTATACCTCACCTTGTGGGGACCAAATATCCCCGGAACGTGATGAATACCCATTTTTTTGACCTTATGGGAAAACTCTATTTTATAAAAATCTGTAACTGCAATGAAAAGACTAAACATGCATTATTTATGGTTCTCCTGTATTATTTATGGTTATGGTTAGGGCTGGGTATGGGGTTAAGGTCGTCATAGTTAACATTAGCATTTTTCCCATAGAAATGAATGAGCGGTCCCCAAAAAGATATGATTACATGACTGTCTGTGTGTGTGTGACAGCATAAGCAGGTGCACAGGCTTCATTGTAAATAGAAATGCCAGATGGGGCAGCATATCTTTTCAGTTTACATTCTGCATCCCTGGGGGGGGGGGGGGGTTCTTT
>JAABNY020000045.1:4509765-4536483 GCA_015164015.2 Brevimyrus niger | reverse complement strand
AAAACCACATATATATATATATATATATATACACACACACACACACACACACACACACACACACACACAAAACTATATGTATATATTATAACATTTTATTCACATTTTTCCCCAGATGATGATGATGATGATGATGATGAGCCATATGAAAAAGGATCCCTGTGTAGATTCTGCTCATTCTGTGAGGTAAGAGTTGTAATTAGTCATAAACATGGCTTGTATCTATTTGGGGTAATCATAGTGCATTAACCTCTCCATCCTTGTCTGCTTTTCCCTTGGTGATATCTCTCTCTCTCCTTTCCTCGACTCTCCTCTTCCCTATTTTTCCCTCCCTCATTTTTCCTCTCTCCCATTCTGCCTGACCCTTCTATCCATTTCCCTCTCCCTCTATCCTTTTCACGTTTTTTTTTCACGCTACCCCTCTCTTCTGCTCTTTTCCAGCACTGTGATTCTTGCGATAAGTGTCCATGTAAGGAGGGAGACAAGTCAGCACACTGCGAGCACTGCGATGTGAGTCCCGCCCTGACACGAGCCGCGGCAACCGGATCCCTCACTTGATTGACTGAACACTGCAGATTTATACCCAGCGGGCTGAGTGGGTATAACTAACAGTGATGTTTGTGTGTTCGGCATTTAATTTTGTGGATTTTTCTCCCTAGATGTGTAAATTCTGCAATATCTGTCCTGCCCTTTGTGAGACTGTTTGCAAACCAGGTGAGTTAGGCACGTTAGTTCATATGTAAGTATAATGTGTATGTCGAAAGCCTACCTGTCTATTAAATACGTGTAAATGTATGCTTCTCTGACGATTTCAGGTGGCTATGTGGATGAACTGACAGGAACAGTCTACCAGTAAGTCATTTTAGAGAATTTAAGACGGAAGCTCATCTAATGTTCTAGGGTCCTTGTTAATATTTCCGTGTCTCTTTACCTCTTCAGAACAATAGCCCGTGCTCTGGAGGGCGGACAATAAAGCCCCTGCTGCCACCATGTGGCCGAAGAGGAAACTGCAGCCAACCGATTTTATTACTTTTAGTGTATAATAATTTATTTTTTGTTTTGTGGTTTTGAAAAAATACAAAGATACAATCTTTACAAGGTTTATTTAAAATAAATAACTTTATTGTGAAGAGTTACGTTTTGAAGACACGCTGAAAACACAAACTAAGTCTTAAAAAACTTCAGGTTTGAAAAGGAGATTGAGAAGGAAATAAAACGGTTAAGTCTTAAAATTAAGCAGTTTATTTTCTTCAATTTCTCTGTCCTGTTTTCAGTTTTGACGTTAAACAAATTGTACACCTGCTAGCAAACAAGATATTATCAGTAAGACATTTTCAAGCCATTGTCAATCAACAAAATATAGATGCTTCTTAAACAGACAATGAAATGTATTTACAACCAATAGGAGGGAATCATACAATCACCCATGATAAATGCAGGAGAACTGCGGACCTATTAGTGAGACCATTACAAGGCGGGTGATGATCGGTTGACCAAAGTGCTCCAGACCCTCTCTGTGGGATCATCAGATGAGAAGCGCCGGTATTAAAGGTCACGTGCAAAGGTCAAGTTGGAGCATTAAGGCACATGACTACTCACATATGAACTTCTGTGCCTAGAGTATCGCATGATCTGATTTTATTCAGACTTTTCAGATCTCTCGAACCACCATCAGTGGGATTACTGGACAATTTATTTTTTGATATTTTCATTGTGACGGATCAAAGAACATGACAATAAAACTCCTAACTTGGAAACTTAATTTATACTGACAATTACAGATTTATTCCACGAGATGGCACTCAAGTACTACAAAAAGTCAGCGGAGACGCGTCAGTCTGAGCCTGAGCTTGATAAGAATGTTTACTGGTTCCCGTATGACTTAGATTACCGACATTTCCCGACGTCTTTTTCTTTTATTTTCAGACACCATTTAACAGTGGTGTCTGAAAAATCATTGGAATCATTGTTGGAATAAAGGATCAAATCAATGAAATTGTATAATAAATAACCTTCTGAATGGTTGCTTCAATGCACAGTAACAGCCACATCATGTATTCCATCCGAAGGCCTTTGTGCTACATACCACCTACCCTTATGATTGGTGGCCTTCACCTGGGTCCTGAGGCTCTCTGCTGTGTTCTTTGGCTCACCCTGTGTTACATGACGTTACTGCCAGGTTCAGGTCAGCACAACCCGCTCTGGCAAGACGACCCATGCACTCGCATAAGGTCACCACCACTCAAATGGCCCACAGTGAGTCTGAGTGGCTCAGTGGGTCATGTGATCTTCTCCGTCCCACATAGTTCAAATGTCCCAGTATCTGAGTGCGAATGTTCTGACTCCATCCTTAAACAAAGGAAAATGGCAGAATGAACTGCGAGAGGTTCTCCTACGTTCAAACAAACACTCAGGCCGTATTTCAGTTACACATGCAGCATGAGTCAAATACAGTGGTATGCAAAGGTTTGGGCACCACTCGATAAATAACATATTGGGGGTTTTGATTTGTCTTTCTGACCAGCATACTGTATGAACAGTTCTCTCTGAGAGTTGTCTTTGTCTTCCAGATCTCATCTTGACCTCCACAGTTCCCCTCAACTGTCATCTCTTAATTACATTTCTTGTAATTAAAGGAAATTTGTGGAAACTGCAAGCTGACGAGACTTTGCTGTCTTCTTGCAGCCTTCTCCTGCATTGTGGGCATCGATAACTTTCATTATCAGAGTCTTACACAGCTGCTTAGAGGATTCCATGGTCGTTGAGTGTCCACAAGTGTGTGCGCAAGGTTTGAAGAGTCAGAGTATTTGTAAAGCTTTGAAATTGGCACCAGCTGACATGTACTAATGACAGCTGTCGCCATGCATCAGATCTAATGAGCTGATTAAGATCTGAAACATTGTAAAAAGATTCTGAGACTTTGAAACTTTTAGGGTGCCCAAACTTTTGCACAGTGCCACAATAATGTTTTTTTTTTTTTTTCTTTGTTCAATTTCTGACATAAAAAGTAACTATACATCAATGTTTGGTGAAAATATCATTTTGCATTTTTTCCATTTCCTTCAGAGACTGTGTTTACATCTTTTCCATTAAAAAAAATGACCAAAATATGTTATTTTACTGAGGGGTGCCCAAAATTTTGCATACCACTGTATCTGGGTTAATAAAGCTGTAGATATGACTGTCTTGCCCTGCAATGAGGCAAAGATAACCCTGTGTGTCATCACCACACGTAATGCATAGAAATGGAAACAAATGGGAAAATCAGTAATGGTTTATTAGCCAGACAAAATCAGACAATATGTCCACTTTCTCCATCCCCAATGAAGTGTGAGGCCAGTCAGAGCTCATGGTGGACACCTGACAGAAGAGCCCCATAGTCAGTCAGGGTGCTGACAGAGAGGAACTGTGCTTTCTCCATAATCTCATCCAAAGACAGGCGGCCATCCTGAACAGGGGCGGAAAACAGAGCTAACCAGCCACAGACTAACCCTTTCAGCTCAGAGACTGCAGCCTGCAGCTTTCTTACAGTCAGCAAATGGGACGCTTCTGGTGCAGGGCCTTGGAAATGGCAGTTCTACCTTCCAGTTTCCACTTTACATCCCTATTTACTAGGTTTGTGTTCTACAGAACACAACGCGATCGTACAAGGAAGTTACAAGAAGCCATATAGGAACACGTATGAAAAATGGAATAGCTTTATTCATATTTGAAAGTGGGAAGCAGTGACTGTCTTCACATTGTGCCAGGCCTGTCTGTGTTTGCTGTCCCAGCAACGCCATGACTGTGCACCGTGCTGCTCTCTGAACCTACCCTGACCCCAAATGCTGGAGTGGTGCCTGTAAACTGCATTCATTATACTGCTCTGCCGGCCATGCTCTGCAGAGCGGCAGAAGTGCTCCACCACAGCCAGCTTCCGGCTTCATCATCTCAGCAAACCGACAACTGCTCATGATGCTAATGCTATGCTGCTATGCAACTGTGTTAAACAGGACAGCTATGCCAATGTGGCAGAGTACAGAATGGCAGCAAACTGGCATGCATTTGGAGGGGGTTCAAAATACACAAGTAAGAGCAAAAATGCGTTTTTGTGGTTGTGTAACGGAATCATCCTTTTGGCTGTGGTTGTGTCTATATCACACCTTTTTGGCTGACCCCTTTTATCTGTGATGTGATAACACCCTCCCTATAGACTAACTCTGCTTATACATCAGTGATTGACACCCCTCCCCCCCTTCCCCCAAGTACACAATGAAGCTCCCCATATACCAAAACCCATGGTGTCCCCACCCCCGCCCACCAGGTGTGACATCATCAAAGCTCATCATGCTTCTTAGTGAGGTCTTCTCCATAATTGGTCGCCTGGCTGCCCACAAACATGTTCCAATTGGCTAGAATCTCCTGCTTGGTGATCCGGTCGTCCTGTTCATTCGGTGAAGCACCGGCGATGGCAATGAAAGAAGCCCCATAAGCCGCCGGCCAATTGGAGTCAAGAGACAGAAGGCAGAAGAGATGATTGGCAGCTCATTAGAATCACAGGCTGTGGCGAACATGAATTAGCCAATTACCAAGAATATTAACAGAGGCAGACTGAGGAAACATGATCAGAGAGAGAGAGTTACACCCCTGATCTAGTTAAGCCAGGGAGCAGAAGCAGACTTTGTGCAGTTCTCCTTTATAATTACACTGTCATAATGAGACCGGCTGCGGATTCCTGAGCAGCAGCAGTAACTAATGAGACAGAAATGAAGTATTGGCGGAGGGGAGCTTTTGTCTGCATTAAATTAGAGGGATATGCGAGTGAGGTCACCTTGTCTGTGTCCGTCTCGTGGATGAGATGCTGAGCCTCGTTATCTGCGTGGTCCACCTCTCCTGGCAGGATCCACTTGGACACCTCAGCAGCATCAAGAAACCCATCCTGAGAGGGAAGAAAGGATGAACAAGGCTCAATACGATGCAAGGAGACTGAAACGAGTGTCTGGGACTGATTCTAGAGCATTCACGAGAAGCTGTCATCTCCAGCCAATCGGCAAACAAACACCTTGTTGGTGTCCCTGAACTGCACAAAGTGGTTCTTCTCGGTCTTCACCCAGTCCGGCTCGCTCTCGCTGTTCTCCGGGGTGAACATGTCACCTGAAGGGGAGGGTGGGGTTCAGTGCTCACGCTTCACCCGTTGTTCCCCTGTCGGTGGAGAGCAGTGGGACGCTGATGCCTCACCTATGTATTCCTCCAGGTTTATTAGTCCATCTCCATTTTTGTCGATATCCTCCACCGTTTCCTGGAGAACGGAGAGGGGACAGCATAGATCATTGGATCACAGTGTGATGGTGCATTTCTGCTCCGTCATCACAAAGGGTGGAGCAGTTAGGCAGCATAATGATAATAAGTTCTGTACGCATATTGCAGCCACACGATTACAGCAGCCCACCCCCGTCTCCAGCCCGACTGACCGTCACCACGATGCTCTTCATGTGGTCGTACTCCTCGGGGTGCAGAAAGGCTGTGAACTCCTCCTTGGTGGCGATGCCGTCCCCGTTGATGTCAGCAGCTTTGAACCTGCGCTCATCCCTGGCCAGCATGGACTTGTAACTCGCCTTGTCATCAACATCGTCAAACTCCTCATCTGCAACCATCAGCAAAAGTCTCGACTCCCGTTACTAACGACAGAACAGTCGATGGTCAACCGTCCCTGCCAGACCCATCTACAAGGACATTTAGCTCTTCTATATTTACTCCATTCCACCATATTTATGCTTTAATATGCTTCATAAGTTGACATGCCTTAGGATGCAAGGTCTGTATGGGATACCAGGTGGTTCCCGAGACGAGCATCTAATACAAAGACATGAGCTCATTGCTGCTGCCCTTCTGGCTCTTCTCTCTTACCCAGGTAGTAGCCATAGGTGGTATTCTTATACTCTTCCCAGGCCACTAGTCCATCCTTGTTGAGGTCGTACTCCTTCCAGTGCTTGTCCACATTCTCCTCAATGTACCTCCTCTGGCGGTGCTTGATCCACTGGTGAAGTTCCTTGTGACTGATGTAGCCATCGGAGTCCGTGTCAATGCGATCCACGATCTTCCTGCCGGACCGCATGGGGAATAAAGGGAGCAAGGACACATCAGGAAGACGAAAAAGCATCAGATATGTCTGGGAACCAAATACAAAAAATGTGCTACCAGATTACAGCAAAATGCATTATTAAACCCAAATCTCTCCCTTGGTCTTCATGCATAATTTGACTATAACAGAAACTGTACAAATGACATATTCCACCTACAATTACCTCAGTATACTGCTACAATATAGAATGTATTTAAATCAAATGGTTAGAAATGAACAGTGGGGCATTCTGCTGAGTTTGGAATATTTGGAATATGAAGCACTATGCAATAACGTCAGTGGTAAGAGGTGAGATACCCCAGTCTTTCTTTACTCTCCTCTGGGGTCAGCTGGTCGAAGGTCTTGGCCTCCTCCTTGCCCAAAAACGCCTCATGGTCGTACTGAAAGCCGTGTGTGTCGTCGTGCACGTGGTCGCTCAGGTCACCGTGGCGATGCACACGCTTTTCCTGGGCAGGGACAGCTATCGCCACCGCCAAAAACAGTGATGTTGTTGCTAGCAACTGCATCAGCATCATATTTCCTTAGCTGCAGCAAAAAGTTTAAACAAAATGCACGTCATTTGTGAGTTATATTCAAACAGTCTGAAGTAACTTTCTTTGGTTTAAACAGGTTTGAACGATTTTTTTTATATTTACTGTATATTAAAATCACAACTTGTATTTGATTTTTCAAAACAAGGCTTTCCTTGTATATTTTTCGCGTAATTTACTTTTTTCTCCAAGTAGCATCTACATTCCTTAAAGTTTTCAGTTTGTTGAAAAGTGTGTATTCCATACATACTTTGCATATAACAAAATGAATGATGCTCTTTATGATCTATCAAAACAAATATTAGATTCTATCCACAAAACATCCATCTGTCCACCCGCCTACTCAGTACAATGTCGAAGAAAACAGTTCATTTTTAAAAAGAAAATGACTTACCAAATACCCGTCCTATCCAACTTCTCCCAGATTTTTTTGACTTGCACGCGTTGGCAGTCTTACTGTCTCTTTAAATTCTACCAGGGCGTCGTCTTGCTCCTTATCCAATAGCAATATTGCTTTGAGAGGTAGTCTCCAATGGAATCAGAGAAGGGGGAGGGGCTGGGCTTGGAGCAAATTTCAATTGGTCTCGAAGCGCCACGTTGACACGCGCACGAGCACTCAACCGCGGCGGCGCGCGTTGAGTTGTGCTGCGGCTAACGGGTGCGATGCAGATATTGCGTCAATCCAACGGAGGCGAATCACTGCCATAAAAGCAAATAGCGGAAGAACACAATACGAGACTAGAACGCAAAATGAAGGATAAACTAAAGACTGAAGTACAGATAGTTTACTGAAGTAAACAGACAACGAAACAATGTGTGTCGTTCTAAAAGGAGTCCGCAGAGGGCGCCATGCATTAACTTCTTTCGTTATTTACTTGGGCATTTCCCCACTTGTAAATATAGTTATTAAGCCGAAATTATCTTCGGACACTGATAGGTATAACTGATACTTGTTATTCATTGTTTTGATACCTTCAATGCGGTGTTGAATCGGGTTCCTCTCTGCGAATGAAAGTACTACAGTTATGTCATTCCTATCCAGTCTGTCTCAATTACAGATGTATAGCTATGGGCTTGTTTTTACAACAGAGAAGCTGATACAGTGGTCAAGCTTAGTTATGTCAAACCCTGCCTTAACTGGCAAAACTGGGCTTTGTGTTAAATACATATTTTACACCACTGGGTTCGCCAGCCCAGACATCTGTCTAATGCACTCTGTATGAGGGCATTTGCTGTGTTTTCCCTTCTTCTTCTAACTCTTCCAGTTAAGCATGTTTGTTTCACATATACTGTGTGGGTCAGGACTTTGTGTAAAGTATGCCATACTTTATTGGATCCTGGTGGGAATGATCTACTCCCTCTCCCATGGTGTCTTATTCCGGCTGAAGATTGAAGAAATACTCTTCATGGCAAAAAAAAATAAAGGCATTTCTTGTTTTATTTGTGTCAGTTGACATATACTGATATCACATATTGTCTCTAAAATGTGTATAATTGTGTGGTGATAGTAAGATTCAAGCACCGTCGCAGAGCTTGGGCAGTGTGAGCAACCCGCTGTCCCTGAGTGGTTGGCTTTGCCTCTGTCAAGTCCTGTTATCATGACTCTGCGATCATTCTCATTTTCATGTATATACAGCTGTAATGGTGAATAATCTAACATTCAGTGTGTGCTTTTGGATTCACTGTGCAGTAAGATCTCTGTAGCTCCCCTGCAGAACCTCCCTCTAGCCACATTCCTTCCGCCCCTCCTCACAAGCTACTGCTCCACGTTTATGTTTTTTACCTCAAGCACTATGTGTAGTTTCAAAGCACAGTTGAAGGTGACAGTGCATTGCAGCTGTGCCCTGGGCCAGGCAGCACAGACGCGAGTGAAGGAATGAAGGATGAAGAGACAAAGAGACAGAGGGGATGTGAAACAAGTGTCATGTTCATTTAACTGAAAGTCAGTGAGAGTCTTTATCAAAGAAACTAAACACATAATGCATAGTTATTATATGGGAATAAGTGTGCAATATCCTTAGCACCCTGACAGTGTGGCTGTGTGCAACTGCCTCGGCTTCAGTGAACAAGCAGAGAGAAGAGGGTCTCTCTCTGCCTTTTTGGTTTTATGGACTTGATTCAAATTTGTCCCTGCGTTGTTGCTATGGTGACCTTTTTTCCTCCCCACCCCATAATAGCTCATCCCCCCTCCCAGCAGTGAAAAACAAGAGAGGGAAAAACAGTGGGAGACAGGGATGAACTAAAAACAGCTAGAAAGAGTTGCCCCCTGAAGCTACAGAAATGTCTGTGAGCATGTTTGTGAAAAAGAACAGACAGAGTATGTAGTGAGTATGTACAGCGCAAGGTATTACAGACAGAGCATGGAGAGAATATGTGCAGAGCATCCGGTAGTATCGACAGAGTACAGAAAGTATGTACATAGCATGAGGTAGTACAGAAAGAGCACTGAAAGTATGTACATTGCATGGGGTAGTACAGAAAGAGCACTGAAAGTATGTACATTGCATGGGGTAGTACAGACAGAGAACAAAGAATATGTAAAGAACATAGGGTAGTATTGACAGAGTACAGGGAGAGTATGTGCAAAGTATGAAGTAGTACAGCTGGCGTATAGTGAGAGTATATGCAGAGCACAGGGTAGTACAGAGAGAGTATTTCCAGAGCCTTGGGTAGTATGGACAGAGTACAGAAAGAATATGCAGATAGCGTGGAATAGTATGGATGGACTACAAAGAGTATGTATGCAGCGTATGGTAGTAAGGAGAGAGTTCAGAGAGAATATGTAGAAGCATTGGGTAGTATGTTAAGATGTCTTAACATTTTCCCATTCTCTGTCGAGGAAGTTTGGCCTCTGAAGTGAATGAAGGAAAATATACTAAAGCGTGGAAGTATGCAAATGAGGTGCCAGAAGTGTGACTGCGGCAAAAATAAAAAGACGACGCCCCCCTGACATGCAGTTACAGGAGCTGGACAGCTGTTATGGATCATGTATCCTCCTGGTGATGGCAGCTTCTTCCGGCACACTCTGCCCCCCTCCCCAGCGATGGGGGTCTGAAGATATACACAGGTCTGTCCAGCTGCTTGGGTTTGTTCACAGAGCCTTAAGACACTCACTGGTATAAACATGCAACATCGTCATCATTTCCCAGACATATTTTCCAGATAAAGCAGAGCTCCAAGGAAAAGCCACCTGCAGACGTGTTCTCTCTGTACTCCTCACTTTCAAGACATTTTTGATGCCATCTTACTCCCTGCATATCTCTCTCTCTTTCTCTGTATCCTTAAACATATTGGCAATCATCAACTGAACAGGGCATAGCATGAGGATTATGGACTGAAGGCAAGTTGGTTCCTCAGCTGGATCCTGAGATGCTCCTTGGAGGTGACATCTGGCTGCTTTCTTCCCCATCATTTGGTGAGCTAGTGTTTTCAAGCTATTTCTCTGAGAGATAGGAAGGAATGGCAAAATAGAGGCAGAGCTAGATAAAGGTGGGAACATTTAAACACTAACATAGTATGAGCGAAAAAACAGGGAGGTAGGAAGTGCGTAAAGTCCCTAAGGTTTATTTCAACCAAACACCTGAAAAATCTTGGGGATCAAAAGTGCTTTTCTCATGAAAGGTAGGTTAATATGATGAAATGTTAATGAGATCAAGCATCATTAGTCTTGTGATGAGGATCAGCGCTGATGGGTTTTAAGTTCTGGGGAGGCTCTGAGATGCTATGACCTCATTCTGTGTCCTCCCCCTGCCATTTTCGAGAAGCTGGGTTGAACTGGAGTGATCCAGGCAGCTCCTACAATCAGCAGAGCATGGCTGTCCATGACCACAGCACAGGCGAGAGATCCTGCCTGTATGTGTTTGTGGAGGAACTTTTGTTCTGCTTCTCATTCATTTAGTCCTCGTTGTCGCTCCCTGTGTGTGAGGGTCAGTATGGCAGGTACAGGGAGCGACATTGAGGAAGAGGAAGCTGCAGGGGAACAGGAAGAGCTTCATGTCGGGCCAGATGAGTGCCCCAGAGAGGTCAGCCCTGGTTTGCCCGTGTATCCCTCAGCTTTCACACACAAGGAGTCTTTTACTTTGTTGTTTAATCAATTTATTTTCCCCTCAAAGCTGCATCACCCATTCATACATCTGGGAATATCACTGGCTTGGTTCTCTCCAGTGATCTTAACCTCTTGGCCATAATGATACAGAACCCTGAAAGTACAGTAACCATGGTGGCATTAAACATGTGACCTTCCAGGACCTTCCGGGACTGTCTCTACCTTCTTGTTAACCTTCCTGTTCCCTGATGTTGCATGAAAGAGGTCCTAAGAGGTCCTGAACCCCATGTGTGGCTCTGTCCTTCCCTTTCAGAGCTCAATATCTTTGTGAGAGAGAGACTGGTGGCTGAGAGGGAGCTCCGCAGCCCTGCATTCAGGTCCCCCTTCCTCCATCATGTCACCCCCCCCTTCCTGTCTCTCTGATGTTGAAGTGCTCAAATGCATATTTGCACCAAGGAAATGGACCCAGAAGTTTACCTGCTGTGTATGAACTACCGGGAAATGCAACAAAAGAGAAGTAAGAATATATATATATATATATATTTTTTTTTTTTTACAAAGAAATGAACATACACCATAATAAAAGACAGGGAAGCTGTGCAATCAGAGCAGGTCTGGGGGTGGGCCTTCCTGTTCCCCCATACCTGCCCCCCTGAACACATCCTTAAAATCCACCCCCTTTCAACAACCAACACAGCAACAGCTCAGGTCTGCCTGACAATCTGTTGTAGGACTCTGCAATCCCCCCATCATCCCACTAAAGCCTTTGCTGGGTCTAATAATGGTGATTCCCGATTGGACAAGCAGCTTGTGACTTGCTGCTGGTAGCCAGATGCCTGTATACATGCAACAGGCCACTGAGGGGCACTGTCACATGTAATAACTCTACTGTCTGTAATGAAAACTAAACCATTGTTATTATAAGCAGTTTGTAGTGATCACTGCAATCAGTGTGTGTCACTGTACCACCACAATTATGGTGTGAATCTCATCTTTTAATGCAGAGAAAACCCACTAGTATTGGGTTGGACCCCCTTTTGCCTTTAGAACAGCCTTAATTCACGATGGCATGGATTCAGTGACGTGCCTGAAACATTCTCAGACTTTGGTGCATGGTAACAAGATAGCATCATACAGGTGCTGCAGATTTTTCAGCTGCACCTTCATGATGTGACTCTCCCATTCCATGACATCCCATATGTGCTCTATTGGATTAAGATCTGCTGACCGTGGAGACAAATTGAGTACAGTGAACTCACTGTCATGTTCAAGAAACCAGTCGGATATGATATAAACTTTGTGACATGGTGTGTTATCTTGCTGGAATTAGCCATTAGAAGGTGCTTTTAAAGGGATGGTCAGCAACAATACATTTTTTTGTCATGTGTTCAGAGATGCTCTTCTGAATACCTTGGTTATAACAACC
This sequence comes from Brevimyrus niger, assembly GCA_015164015.2. Classification (NCBI taxonomy): domain Eukaryota; kingdom Metazoa; phylum Chordata; class Actinopteri; order Osteoglossiformes; family Mormyridae; genus Brevimyrus; species Brevimyrus niger. The sequence goes on along the minus strand of JAABNY020000045.1, from coordinate 4,524,361 downwards.
CTCTGGAGTTCTGTCAGTTTGATCCAGTCTGGCCTTTGTTCTCTGACCTCTGCCGTCAACAAAGCATCTTCACAAAATGGACCGCCACTCACTGGATGTTTTTTTTCTGTTTTGGCCCATTCTCTGTAAACCTTAGAGATTTTTGCATGTGAAAGTCCTAGTAGATCAGCAGTTTCTGAAATACTCATACCAGCCTGTCTGACACCAACAACATGCCATATTCAAAGTGACTTAAATTACCTTTCTTCCCAATTTTGATGTTTGATGTGAACATTAACTGGAGCTCCTGACCTGTACATGCATTATTTTATACATTGTGCTGCTGATATGTAATTAGTTAAGATATTTGCTTCAAAGAGCAACTGAACCAAGTGTACCTTATAAAGTGGACAGTGAGAGCATGTTTAAACTGTAAGGAGAGTTTTTAAATTATCATATTTCTCAGCCATGTGCAAAAATGCTTATTTAGGTACCACTGCCTTCAATAATAGACATTGATTGTTTATGGTGTAGGGCCCTCTTGTGGTCACTGTTTGACTCATCTGTGCTTCAACTTTAATCTTTCCTAGGCTAATTGTATTATTACAGCTAGTGTGATGCCATCTCATCCTGACCATGTACAAGATAAGATGGAAGATAGATGGATGTTATGTAAAGTATAATTAGAGTTATGTGTTTTCCAAAGAGAATGCAGTCATGTTTTAAGTAGATATTTCTGCAGAATTTCTTTTAAATGTTTCTCTTGAAATGAAGGTAGCCTTTCTCTGTTTAATTGTTTGTCTTGCTGTCATCACACAGCCCGAATTGACACTTGTCTGGCACAGTTTAATTGTTGGTTAACACATCGTTGATGTCAGAAGTGAAGTGGACTGTGTAAGTCTTGATGATACTAATTTGTCTCTCCTCATTTGGTCAAATTTAATTAGTGTCTGTATTTTTTTCCTCTTATCTCCCAATCCTCTGGTGTCCTCTCTGTCTGCCATCTGCATCTCTCACTTTTCAGACATTAAGCCCACAATCTGCTCTTACTCCTGCGTGCAGTCCTCATCCCCAACAACACCTCTGTCTGGAAACTTTGTGCTACACCTCTCCTCATTTACCTCAACCTGTGTATCTTGGGGATGTCCTCAACCTACCTCAGTTAATTCTAATACAAGAGAGTGACTTCCTGTGTGTGTATTGTCCTGCTGGGATGTGACTTCCTGTGTGTGTGTGTCGGCCTGTTGGGATGTGATTTCCCGTGTGCATGTTGTCCTGTTGAGATCTGACTTCCTGTGTGTTGGCTGGTTGGGATGTGACTTCCCGTGTCTATGTTGACCTTTTTAGGATATGACTTCCTGTGTCTATGTTGACTTTTTTGGGGTATGGCTTCCCGTGTCTATGTTGACCTTTTTGGGATATGACCTCCTGTGTCTATGTTGACTTTTTTGGGGTATGGCTTCCTGTGTCTATGTTGACTTTTTTGGTGTATGACTTCCTGTGTCTATGTTGAGCTGTTGGGATGTCACTCCCTGTGTGTATGCTGGCCTACGGTGATGTGACTTCCTGTGTATTTTTGGGGTGTATATTTCCACTTTCAGCGGAGTGTTGGTTCTCCACTGGTGTCAGAAATGGTACGACTGCCTAAAGACGTCACAACACAAGGCTGGGTATTTTGTCCTAAATTCAAAATTATGACTATAGTCTATTACAGGGCTGGCTGATTTGTGATATTAATCCTGACATTGCATGTTATATTTCTGTAGTTCTCACATTGCAAGAACCACGATAGTCAGCTGGGATGAGATCAGGCTTTTTATACCTTCAAAACTTGGCCAGCATTGAAATTTTGATGATTGTTCCTTTTAAGAATTATGTAGTATATGTTTAAAAAACAGCTTAAACTTTACCTCCACTACTTTTTCATCAGTAATCCATGCAATCATAAGTCAATCATAATCATTTTCATCCTTGCTGTTTAAATCACTCATTTATGGGTGTATTTATTACATGTATTTATTTTGAACAATATCACAATATTTATTACCAAAAATCCACATAGTGATATTTGAATGTTTTTCAATATTGTGCAGTCCTAGTATATTATAGCAAATACCTTTTTATTTCTTGTCTTGCCATCTAGATCTTTTGGTTCTTCCAGCCAGCTCACATTTAAAGTTTGGGTCTCTTAATTTCTCTACCCATACATTACTATTACATTTTTAACATTATTCATAACTGTTTTCTGATTTTGTAACATTTTTCAAAGCAGCCACTGTTTTGTGTTTCAGAGGTAGGCTATTTATATAAACAATGGGCAGTGAACATGCAAATCCCACCCCAAAGTACCAAAAAAGTGCTCTAGTTGGTTTGGTGCTTGAGAAAATCTGAAAAGAACAGGAAAGAACAAAACGTACCACACCAAAAGTACGAAAAGTGGAAAAGTGTTTGCCCCAGTTCTGGACTGGCCTGCTATAGGTGTGTGGCAGGTCTGCAGGTCCAGAGGCTCCCTGGGCTGGTACTGAAACCCCCACAAGCCTTTTCATGGACAGGGACCGATAACAACATGCTAACCAAGACCAAGTTTTCACTGGAAATGATGATAAAGCAAGGATAAAACATATATATCTGCGTGCAGTGGGAGTCATATCATTATCTAATGGCTACAAAACCCTTTTTGGGTTTGAAATAAGTCCTCCACAAAAACATCCACCAATGGGTACTACAGTGACAACAACCATATTTCACACTAAAAACAAGTATGCAGTACTAACCATTGACAATTGAACACAATGATTAAACATCCAATGACAGTCAAATGTAATGAACCATTGATGGCGACAGAGAAACATTATCAAGGATCGATAAACTTGATAGCTGATTATGTTTTGTGTTTTCTGTGTTGGTCAAGTACTGCTGAACTTCTGCACTGGATTTTTATCTCTCTACTCCTAATGAATCGCTCAGCTACGTTGGGCCTCAGTTTCAATGTCTGTGTCTCTGTGTGTGTTTCATTGTGTGATGTCCAGTGGCATTTTAATCATTATCAAAAGCTTCGAGTGGAAAGTACATACGCATTTTTGGACGATGGTATCTGTGCATAGCACATTTACATTCATAAACAGATGGAGGTACGAGGGAGTGTTTAGTGTTCACTGCCGCTGTCTCTGAACCGAGGTATTTCCTGCATACGTGCCTGTGGATTTCCTGTTTTTGTTGCTTCATTTATGAAAGACACACACACACACATACACACACACACACACACACACACACTTCATTTGTCAAAACGAGGTTTTATTTACCATGGCAAATGGCCACACTTTTATTATGAAGGGCACCTGCTCTACTGAAACAGAACTTGGGGAGTAGAATTCAATCAGTCCCTTCATGGCCGAAAAAACACCTAGGACTTTATCCCTGAACCTCTGTTTGTTCTCTCCATGTCACAAACATGAGTAAGGTCACTCAAATCACATGTTCCCCCACATTTCCTGTCACCCTTAATGCAGTGGTGGCTTGATGGTTAAGGAAGCGTGCTTGTAATTGAAAGATTGCAGGTTTGAATCCCCGACCAGCAAGGCATCACTAAGGTACCCTGAGCAAGGTACCATCCCCAAGCACTGCTCCCCAGGTGCTGAATTAGCTGACCCCTGCTATGCCACGAAAGTCACATATGAGTCAAATGCAGAGGATTTTTGTTGCGCACTGTGTGTTGACACTGATCACTAAATTCTAATACATATACTGGTGTTCTGATAAAGCCCAGCAAAGTACAGTATGTAATATAGTATGAAGGATACAGAGTCTATATACATCAGCTTAACAATGATTCAAAGAGATTGCTGGGTGGTGAATCGACTGGGGCTGGGGGTAATTATCTGGGCTGATAAGGAGGGTGTTGCAGCCACTTGGTTTATGCCAAAGTCACGTCTGCCTTGCTTAATCAGATGGGCTGCAGTTTAGTTTTCCGGTCCCTCTGAGGACATGTCTCTCCCATTCCCTTTATCTCCCATCTGTCTCTATCCTGACAGGAAGGTCGTCCTTTTCCTCTGAAGGATTTTATACTTTAACAAACTCATACATTGCAGTCCTGATGTAAACTCCATTGTTAGTTCGACATACGTGATCACCTCCTGTGGGTTTCATAGAAGCACCACCTTTTCCGATACTTTTGGTTGAACCAGACATCCTGGATGTGGCGGTTTTGCTACCTTAATCTGGTACCAGCCAGCCTGCAAGTTCAATTTCATTTATTTGTATATGGTGCATTTCACAACAGTCACCTAAAGGCACTTATTAGTGTTTCTGAAGCTCTAGCAAAGTCGAGTTACTAGGTTTGACTGCTTTATACTTAACAGTGAAATATCCATGCTTTTAATTATTACTATCCAGCAGGTGAATTTCAGGACAGATTTTCTTGACCCCAGTGCAAACTTCCTGCTCACTGCCCCCTCCCCCAAGACTCTCTCTCTCTCTTTCTCTCTTCTCTCTACAGACTTCCTGTGAAAGAGGAAGTGCCTCTGCCCTCGGGCTCTTTCCCCATTGGCTGCCTGAACCGGCTATGATTTGGAGAGATAGAAGCAGAGGAATGTAGACAGTGGGGATGAGAGAGCGGCAGGCGACAGTGGAGAGGAAACATGCGAGAGGTAGGAGTCCATGCAGCAGGGTGGCCAGACAAGGAGGTGGCGACCCAGACTGGGAGCAGGAGTGTCTCAGTAAATTTCTGCAGGAAGACATGAGGCAGTGGAAGGATGAACAGAAGTGAAGTCAGGAAGAGACACAGACAGAGGACAGCTGGACTGACATAGGACAGTCACACGGGCAGTGAAGACAGGGTGAGGTCAGGCAAATGTCAGGCAGAAGACAAGTAGACAGGAGGACAGGCAAGCAGGCAGAGGACAGGTAGACAGGTAGAGAACAGGCAGACAAGCTGAGAGGACATGCTGAAGATGAGCAGAGTGTGATTCTGCCTGTGCTGACTGTGCCAGGACGTACTCATGATGGAAGATGCCACAGCACATCTATGTGTCGGTATGTGGTGTGGTTGGAAGCAGTCCGTTTACTCTGTCCCGTCTCTCCCAATCCTTGTACCAGTGTCTGGTGTCCAGGTGACGCTGGCAGGGGTTTGGGGGGGCGGAGCAAAGAGCCGTACACCTGACCAATGGGACGGGGAGCATTCACTCATCATGATCAGCATCATCATTTTTGTAAATGTGTGTCGGCATTTGTTCTTGCTTGCTTGAATTTGCTGCCATACCACTTCAAACTTTTTTGCAGATGTGTGAGTTTGTATTTGAGAATGTGCCCATGAGACAAATGTACCTGCTAAAAAAACAAAACACCATTTTTATATGATGTCTTGAGTAATTTGGAATTATTTCCTGTTAACTGTGGTGTTACACATTAATTTTAAGTGTATTGTTTGTTGAAAATAAAGTCCATGTGTAGAACATGCTGTGTTCCTGGTGCTTTCTTACCATATGATAAATCAGCTGCTGTCAGGAAGACTGGCCTCACATGTTTACGTCCCGTTTACTCCATGCCTTTCCTTGTCAATTAGCTTCAAGGTAGAAAGAATAGGTAACACTCCCAGCATGCAGTGACAGAAATTCATTTAACGTGTTGCGTTCTGGGGCGGCATGGTGGTGCAGTGGTTAGCACTGTTGCCTCACACCTCTGGGACCTGGGTCTGAGTCTCTGCCTGGGTTATATGCGTGTGGAGTTTGCATGTTCTCCCTCTGCTGTCCTGGGGTTTCTTCCGAGTACTCTGGTTTCCCCCCCACAGTCCAAAGACATGCTGAGGCTAATTGGAGTTGCTGAATTGTGCATGTGTGAGTCTGCCCTGCGATAGGCTGGTTCCCTGCCTTGTGCCTGTTGCTTCTGGGATAGGCTCTGGACCCCCTGTGACCCAGTAGGATAAGTGGGTTGGAAAATGGATGGATGGTGTTGCCTTCCACTCTCTCATCCCTTCTATCTGCATTCATCCACTTCAGTCTTTCCAGAATCTTAGCTGGCTGATGCAGCCAATGGAGAAGACGCTGCTAGAGAGAGGCATTTCCTCTGTGATGGGAAACTAGATATGCTCACCCCCCCTCTGGTCCACACTGGGGTGAGAAACATCTGCCTTGTTGTTACTTGATACAGTTTAGGTGAAGAATGGCAGCCTCAGACACTCGATCCTGTTAATGCAATAACAAAAAAAGTATTTAAAAAAAAAAAATCTTTTTGGAATTTCATAGGGCTTTGGATAGAAGGTCTGGAACTGATTTTATTTTGAGGTGGCTATGTGGTAGCAAAGGATCAAGCAGGCAGATGCAGGTGACACTGGAGATGATCTTATGAACCACTAAAACTTAATAAATTAATGTACTGGATGGATTTTTTGATGATGTGGGGTCTGTCGTATTTTAAGTCAAATTTCAAAAGCAGTGTGATGTAGTGGTGTCAGATGAAAAAAACAGCAACAGATCTGGCGAACCTGAACATAAAGATAAAAATGTTTGACTGTCAATTAATATTTCTTTTTGGAGAGATGGGGAGAGTATACGGAAAGAGTATACGGGGAGAGTATACGGGGGAGAGTTAGACAGTGTAGAGGTTGGGGGTGTGTGGGAGGGGTCGGAATAGATCCAGCAGGATTTAGTTTTTCTTTTGGAAACTGAAACTGATACTGATACAACCACCATTTTACTTAAGCCCACACGAAATACCAGCTAATTACTTTTATACCTAAGTATTGGTAATATCAGGTACATTAAAAGTTTTACTCAAGTGGTATTTTAATGGGCAATGCGTACCAAAGTAATTTTCTTAGTATGGTATCCTGACTGTTACTCAACTCTGACTCTCAGGTACTCTATCCATCATTGCTTCGGCCGCACTTGTCCACGCTTAGTGCCTCCTGAGTCTCCCTGCCCTGTGGTGGTATGCACCTCCCACTTTGGCCCATTACGACCATCAGCATATATAAAAGCATTAACAGCCAGCGACTACCGGCTTGTGTAATGAGTTATATTCTGAGGGTTATGGCTACTGGGATCCATTACAGTACAGAAGCACAAATCACAGTGATGGCACTGCTGGAATCACACCTCAAACTAAATGCTAAGTACCTACCACAGGTTGAAATCTCTTCATATGGAACAACGGCTGATAAATGTCTCCCGGCTTGACACACCTTCCATTGCTCTCTGGTTGAAGAGGTCCTCTGTAGCAAAGCATGCTGACATACCTGACATTATGACTACAGTAAATGGGTTCAGAGAAAGACCTTCTGTAGCTGCGTATGCTAACATGCTCCTCATCAAGATGACTGGCTCAAGGGAATGGGTTCTGGAAGAGGCCCTCTGTAATGGTGTATGCTAACATGCTCTTCATAATAACTGCAGTAGACAAGTTCAAGTCGGTCTTCCAAGGCAGAGTAAGCAAACATGTACTTCATCGTTACTACAGTGAGTGGTCCTACTATGAGAGGTCCTCTGTAGTGGAGTACACTAACACGCTTGCCTCTTCTTGCAGATCCAGGCTAGTCCTGCTTTGTTTTCCCTCCTTTGCACATGACATGCGCCTGTTTGCTTATGTTCTCTGCACATTTACCAGCCAGACTGCAGGGCTGCCGTCGCTGTAGCGCAGCCACAGGAGCTCGGAGGATGGTAGAATATGCACAGCTGCAGGTGGTGACCTCGGCCTCTGCCTCTGCACAGGTTTCCCTTGACATTTTTGTCCTTAGACCTGCGCATACTCTCCTTCCTGCCTTTTACTCTCTTCTTGTGCAGGAGTTTGAACAGTGTGTGTGTCAGGAGCGGGAGCAAGAAGCTCATACCAATTTCAGGCATGAGATATGAGTCATAAACACCAAGTGGGGACTGATCCTGAGAACAGAACCAGGCGTCCAGCAGCATTGAGTTTCATGCGGCCTGTGGGGTAGCTGCTATGTGCGAGCTGCCCTCCAATGTGGGGTCACTGTCACCCATCCATCTTTGCCTGGTATCCATGCCGGGAAGCCCAGGGCACACAACTGCACGCTACATGCCATTTCGAGACCCATCAGTTGCAGCTGTCCATCTTTGGGCTGTGTGAGGAAATCTGAGGCTCTGGTGGCACCTCATTTAAAGCAATTTTCCATGTGGGAACACATACTATTATTTACTAAAATTCCATCTCAAGAATCACAAAGACACAGCATGTATTTACAGTGTGTGATTAACAGGTACACATATATAACAAAACTAGCTTTGCGAGTAGTGTATCATTTTATCCTGGCTAATGTTGCTAAGAGCTAAGAGAATAGTTTCTATGGTAACAAAATTTCTCTCAAAATATAAAAGGGAAAATGAGCATTTACGGGATATGATTTAACATGAGAATGTGCCAGTTTAAAGTCAGTGTGAGGCTGAGGAAGCACGTTCTCCACAGTGTCCTTCATCATCTGCCGCCCGTGGGGGTCTCACAAGCAACCGATCCATTTGCGTTTTGTTCTTCTCGCTGGGCTCCTCGTTCAGTATGTGTATTTTTCGATGCGGAGTATCTGGCAGTACATGAGCAGGGAGAATCCCAGGGCCAGAACCTGCGAAGAGGGAAGCCATGCAGATACTGAGGGTCCCTCTGGGGTACCGCCACCAAGCACTACCTGGGCCGTGGTCCTCAGTTTCAGAACCTTTATTAAAAGGGCTTTTATTCCACAGTCCAGCAGAGCACCCAGGAAAAGAAATGCACTGTGGAAATTCACAGTAAATCTGTGAAGTTTATAATTAAACCTTAATTATTCATAGTTCAACTACGGAGTTTACAGTGTGGTCATGAACGTTTCATGGTAGAACTGTGAACTCTTGTTTTACTCTGAAGTTCATAGTTACCTCTTCTGGTGTTTAATAATTCTGACAGTGAAGTTTACAGTTTGAATGTGAACATGATGTAGTTGAAGTGTGAAGTATACTGTTTAATTTCAAATGCCCCAGTTAATGTTACTTGTTGTTTTGTTTCTGTGAGTTACTTTGATGAAGAGTGAGGGAGCTGTTTAAACACAGGTTCAAGCCACTACCTGGATAACGCTGATGCAGATTCCAAAGATCAGAATGGATGTGTTGTTCTTGAAGAGCCAGTCCCTGGCTTTCTGGTAGCAGCCCTGGGGGCAGAAGCAGCAGGCTGCTCAGAAACACTCTAATGAGCCACGTGCTCCCTCCCGCCTGCGAGCGGCACTCTGCTAACCTCAGCCCAGCATGACCCGGCATTGCAGCAGGAATCCGGCAGTGTGTTGTTGGTGATGTTGTGCCAGTCCATGCTGCTATTCACACCACAGCACTTCAGCTAGAGAGGCGTAGAGTGGCCGTCAGACTAGCCCGCTGCCCCCACGCCAATTTCCCCCCCCCCCCTTACTCACCCCCCCCCCATGCTCACCATATGCTGCATTTTTTCCCAGGCCTTCTTGAGCCGGTCATCTGTGTTATATGTTTTCATTCCTTCCTTCAATTCTTTCTGAGCCTTGTCATCCAGCTGGGGTGGGAGTGGCAGTAAAGGTCAGACAGTGTGGGGGTTACGGGCTTTACTTGTGAACATACATACAGATATAGCAGAACGACAGTCCTCTTTAGACAGGATATTGGGGACATTTTTTCTGGGATACCTTGGAGGTGGGACTCACCTGCTCACGGAAAATATGCAGGATGAGTACCAAGGTGATTTCCGTTATGACAACCAGGAGTAGAATGATGAAGAACTGGGAGAGGGCAGAAAGTTTGTGATCAGGCAAGCGACCAGGGACTATCTGTGCGGCACGTCTACATGTCTCGGTGCTGGTTGCATCACTTCCTGTCAGTGATGTAACATCCTGTTCAGCATGCTATTGCTGTCAGGCCATGCCCTCCTACCGTCATCAGCAAACAGCGTTGCTCCTTCAGGGCCCCCAGGCAACCCAGGAACCCCGTCACCATGGTAACACCACCGGCCACCAGCAGTAGATTAGCGGCTGTGAGGGAGGGGAAGGAGACTGGCAGGGAGGAGAACTCGGCCTGTGTGAAGGACAGCCACACCCCCACTCCAAACAGGCCACACCCCCCGAGCTGCACGTGTCCACACAGAAACATAGCTTCAGATACCAGGGGCCTGTACTACAAAGCAGGGTTACTGGCTAATTGGGGTAACTTCTCGGATTTAAGGTAGTCTGGGCAAAATGTAAGTGAACGAATACAGTATGAAGTCCATTTAGACTGTGGTACCTTGAATCCGACAAGTTACCCCGATAAGCCAGTAACCCCGCTTCGTAGTACAGGCCACAGGGCAGTAACATAATAATAATAATAATAATAATAATAATAATAATAATAATAATAATAATGTATTAATATTGTTGTTGTTGTTGTTATTATTATCATCAGTGTTCAGTTTTAATATTTAAGTAACAGTACAAATGTTATTCAATTATATTACTTTTAAAAGTACTTAAGTAAGAAGTGTGACCCATTTAAATCTATTGATCTTACAAAATGCAACCTATCCATTTAAGTTCACTCAAGACGGGCTTGAATATAGTATTATGAGTTAGAATCCAGCACAAAAACGGTCATATATTTTTTTCTGTTCAGAAAAAGTGGTGTTGCAGAGCAGAATTACTTTTATTCTGTGAAAAACCGAAGCTAGAGGGCAGATTTAATAATGAATTTTAAACATTTCGTGGGCCTGTAGTTTGAGACCTTCTGAAAGGCGTGACTGTGGCAACTCAAACCCTCCACTTGTGAAACCAGATGATTGTTCAAAGTCTTCATTACAATCATTTCAGTAGTAGATCTAGTGTTCATTACTTTGATCACTGATTGACTATAAATATCTGATGCAATTTTGTTGTGTTAACTTTCATATCTCTACATATTGTGTGTACAATGCGTAATAATTAGAAAGAAAGAATTCTCAAGAACTGTGAGAGAAAATCTCAATCTCAATTCTGCGTAGGAAAAATTGTCATATTTTACAGTATCGTCCAACCCTACTCAGATGTGCTGGATGCAATATTAGGCCTCTTTCTTAAAGCTGAGTGATGATGGTTGTACAGAGCATATTGAAGTAAATTAATTTTTGATTCAAAAATGTAATGTGGCGAAGTGAGAGTAAAAGTTGCAACAACTTAAAAGATTCAAGTAGATTACAAATCCAGAATTGACCTGAATCAACAGTAGCAAGGTATTTGCTACTTCATAATAATCGGACAGGTTCTGACTGTGACAGGGGAGCTGCAGACGTGAAATGGTGCTGACCCAGAAGATGAGGTTGAAGATGAACATGAGGTACTTCACAAAGCAGAAGCAGTGTCCCGAAACCGCCATCCTGGACGGGAGAGAGAGGCGTGTGTCACCGCAAAGCCGCTCCTGTCACTCTCACAGCACACTGCATCACACAGGGGTCCTCCAGGGAGGTGCCCAAGTTTCAAAATCGTTCATTGTTACACACGGAGGAAGTCGAACAGGACGTGTCCACCCTGAAGCCTTAGTACGCCATACGCGTTTCTACGCTACGTTTGCACCTACTTCCAGCTCTGTTCATGCTCCCTAAATGTCTCTCCGCCAGTGGATCATGAACCTCCCCACTGCACAACCACCCTTGCCTATGAGGATGCTTCTATATGTGAACCTCAAACAGTATGGCAGCTTATGTCTGATCACCAGTCCCTCTAAGTCTAACTTAAAGGCATTAGTTCATCTCACTCATCAGAAACAATGCGTGTCCAAACCAGGTATGTGCAGACCTCCTGCACCTCAGCATTGGCAGATGAAGACCGTGAGCGTAACTCAAGCCCAGAGCAGCTGGCAAGGCCAGTCAAAACGAACCCCTTGGCTCCTCTCATCCGCGCTGTTTGTGCGCCTGAATGTCTGATTTCATACCTGCTGTGTAGATGCTCTCCTCACTGAGCAGGGTGATGGTTGAAAGTACGTCTGGTCAATTCGGTTCCGGTTTTTGGTCTCCTGTGCACAGATAATCCCCTGAGATTTTAAACACACGCTCCTCTGCTTTACGTTTCAAAATTACTTTAAAAGCCCAAATAATCGCTGTGTAGTTGCCCTGTCTTGCATTCCTGACTTTTCAGGATCACCTATCAGGGCTGCTGTCCTGTTCTCTCCTTCCTTTCTGTGTCATTCCCTGGTAACTTTCCTGTTCCTAGTGAACCTCCCTCTTTCCCTCTTCTCCTCAATAAGTTCCAGATGTGTGTGTGCGTTCTTTCTCCCCCTGCCTTGCCCTCTCTTCTTCTGTCTCTCTCTCTGTCTTATACCCCTCCCATATTCATTCTTCCTGAATCCCTTGTTCAGCCCTTTGGTCCTGTTACCTTATCTCTTTTCTTCTTATAAGCACTTTAGTTTATTTGTCAAATACTCCACTTTTCCAACAGATATTTTGGTTGCCCTGCCTGCCTCCCGCGTGCCCTCCCCCACCCTCCTGACTCTGTCCCTTATAGCATATCTCCTCCCCCATTGCTTCCTGTCCTTCTCAGCCAAATGGAGGCTTTCCGGACAGAGACCAGAGGATTGTGTTTATGTTGCATTTCTGCTGAGGTTTTTCTCTATTTGAGAAGCTCATGAAACCACATTAATTACAAATTAGCTCTACATGCCTGTCAAAGATTCATATGTTTTTCTCCATTTCTTTACTGTGTAGTTCAAGTCATTGTTTAAACTGCTAAAACTAATTAATAAATACTTGAAGCCCTCTGGCATGTTCGGAAATAACAGAACAGGCTGGACAACAGTACAGTCTCACTCATAATCCAGCATGCAACAAGTAGCAGAGTCTCGCCCCCTAGTGGCAGACGTTAGTCTAGGATCTTTACTGTGTGCCACATACAAGCCCAGACTCTCTGAGAAGAGAAAGACAATCTACTCTAAAAATAATTCTACTAATGATGTCATGTAGTGTAGTGAATAGAACAAAACTGTAATCTTGGAGATATCATCATTTAAAATAACTTTGTTTATTGCCAGTTTATTGCCATTTTAATGTCACACTTGGGTAGATATAGCTTGTACTTGTGTGACAGGAAGCAGGTGGGGTTCCCAGAAAAAAAATCATAATGCTTGGGTGCAAAGCAAAAAACACATAATACATGATTATTCCACAGAGGACTGCAGCTCTCCCAGCTGTGCCATGGGGAGCAGACAAGGAAGAAATCAAGACAGATATTTGATCTAAAAGTACTAAAAAAGGAATAGGTGGGTGTCATCACTGCAACAACATACCAGTAAATAATGCGCCCCCCCCCCCCAAAGACAATAGCTATTGCTCAAACAATGAAGCTGGAAATCACTCAACATCTTACAGGCATGAAAGGCATGCTCTCCATCACTCCCTCAGACAGTGGCAGACAGGCAGATGGCAGATTCACTGTTTTTCTTGACTGTGTTGGCATTGGAGCAGTGCTTTAGCAGATGGTCCTCGTCTGGCTAGTTTGAGTCCTCGTCGATGAACAGCAAGGCCTCCGCTTCATTCCACCTTCGCTCTTCCTTTGTCCCAGCTGCGCCCACTCCCGAATCTTTGGGGTTGAATGAGACCAACACGAGACCTGGGCTGCCTAACTCATCTCTAACTGTCTCCTCCAGGCTTCCATCCTCCCCTCCATCAGCTCTGTCACCCCCACGAACATCCCACTCCCCATCGCTCTTCCTTTTTGACTTGCTGGTGGTGCTGGCGCCCCACAAGACACAGGCAATAGTGGCGATGCCGGCCGTCATAATGAGCACGATGACAATGGTTTTCCAAAGCATGCCGGTCTTATTGACACCGACTTTGGCTTCTAAGGGGACAATGTTCTGCGAAGTAGACTTGGGTACCGTCTGGGTCACAGTAGCCTTGAAGGAGGAGGTTTCCAGGGTGGAACTTTCTGGAAGATGCACAGGACTTAATGTGGAAGGTTTTCCTATGATGGTCAGAGTATTGCCTTGAGTATGCTGGACAGGTTGGAGACTATTTTTTCCCAGAATGGCTTCTGCAGTAGTCTGGACAGTTGGGGTCCTAGATATTTCTGAAATAAGCTCTGTGGTAGGTTGAATGATTGGAGTAGTAGATGATTCTGGATCAGATTCTGTGGTTGGCTGAGTGATTGGAGTAGTAGATGATTCTGGATCAGATTCTGTGGTAGGCTGAATGATTGGAGAAGTAGATAATTCTGGAACAGGTTCTGTGGTAGGCTGGGCGGTTGGTGTAGTGGGTGATTCTGGAAGCGGTTCTGTGGTCAGCTGGATAGTTGGAATAGTAGATGATTCTGGAACAGGTTCTGTGGTAGGCTGAACAGCTGGAGTAGCAGATGATTCTGGAACATATTCTGTGGTAGGATGAATGATTGGAGAAGTAGATGATTCTGGAACAGGTTCTGTGATAGGCTGAATGACTGGAGTAGTAGATGATTCTGGATCAGATTCTGTGGTAGGCTGAATGATTAGAGAAGTAGATAATTGTGAAACAGGTTCTGTGGTAGGCTGAAGAGTTGGAGTAGCAGATGATTCTGGAACAGATTCTGTGGTTGGCTGGACAGTCACAATAGTAGATGATTCTGGATCAGATTCTGTGGTAGGCTGAACAGTTTGAGTGGCAGATGATTCTGGATCAGATTCTGTGGTAGGTTGGATAGTTATGGTAG
>JAABNY020000045.1:4470464-4501939 GCA_015164015.2 Brevimyrus niger | reverse complement strand
ACAATGCCTAGTATGTCTATTTAATGGTCGCGGGTGCGGGGCGGGGCAGGGCCCGTTGTAAAAATAGATACAGTGGTGGGGTGGGCTGGGGCGGGCCAAATAATTTCATAAAAGCGGGACCCGCGGTTTGGAAAAATACCCGACCCGCGCATCACTAATCCACAGCACATCTCATCATGGCAGTTCATTAATGTGTGTGTGTGTGTGTGTGGAGTGGAGGGGGGGGGGGTTATGTTTATACCAATGTGATGAAAACCTGTGATTTTGATATTGCGGGGGCATTATTTTGGTCCCCAGGGAATATGTGAATCTGTGACTGCAACCAAAAAACTATGACTGCCAAAAGCCTTGTATTTAGTGTGGTTAGTGAATGGTTAAGATTAGGGCTGGGTTGGGTTGTAATTGTTGGGATCAGGGTTTTGCTCATAGAAATGAATGGAGATTCTAACAAAGATATAAATAAAAATGTGTGTGTGTGTGTGTGTGTGTGTGTGTGCGCGCGCGTGTGCACTGGTGTATATATTAGGCACAGTTCAGTGCGAGGAATATAATAGACTGAATCCTCCAAGTAACTTCACTAGATGATCAGTTTGATTGTCACAGGTTTGGGCCCTACAGGAGCACCATTGGACCTTTGGCTAGAGCACAGAAGAAGATCCAGCATGGCTGCAGCTCTTCAGCTTTCAGCTGTGACTCATTCTGGATTAGCAGCAGCCACTCTAATACAAACCCATAACTCCCTTTATGTCCAGATATAAATAGCGAACGGCACCTACATGGAGTATGTACCCGCAAGACTGCTCACTGAAGACAGAAGAGGAACAAACCACTATCTATTTGACTCACTGATTTAGCCCAGATGAACCACACCACATGACACTTTGAACACACACTAATCTTTGGTGTTTTATTGTACTCAGATTACCTTTGTGCTCCTGAAGATAACATCTATAACATCAACTTCTCACGTTTCAAAATTCGAGATTTACAGACAGGAGCTGTCATACTGGACCTCCACAAACAGTGCCCAACCGGTGAGTATCTGTGTTAGCCTGATAGCGAAAAACATGGGTGACAACTCCATGCTCCAAATGAAAGTGGACAGCACTGCCCTCTGTCTGGGTTTTGCTTTAACTGCACCATATGGTCTCCCTTTACCACCTATAGAGCAGATAAATTTTCATAGTAAGTGAGACTTGATAATGTTGAACAGCATCAGGAAATCAGGTGGTACATAACCAACTGCCCTTTCAATACCTGATGGTAGGAGCATAAATTTCTCTCTTAATATTGTATGCTCGATGTTGCTTACACCTTAATTTTCATTCTCCAACATCCAAGCTGGGGACATGTGGGCAGCAATCTGTGCAGAGATGTCAAGACCTCCCTTTCCACAGCCAGCTCCTCCAGATCCCCTGGTGGAATACTGAAGCATTCCCAGGCCAGATATGAGATATAATCTCTCGAGCAAATCAGGGTCTGCATCTGCTCCTTTCAAGACATGCCCAAAGCACCTTCTCAGGACAGTCTACTGTACGCATCATAGACAGACGCTCAAACCAACTTAGCGGATGAGTAGTAGCTCAACTTTGAGGCTCTCCCAAATAAAATATCTAAAAATCTCAGAGGCCAAGCCCAGACACCCTGTTAAGGAAGCTCATTTCCGCCACTTGTATCTGCAATGTCTTCTTATACTTAAAGTACTCAGTAACTCATCCCCAGCATGAGGGATGGGGGCACAATCCAACATTTTCTGGTTGAGATCCAGACTTGGATGCACTTCACACTCAGCTGCAAACTATTCCGGTGCATGTTGCAGGTCACAGCTCAATGAAGCCAACAGGTCCACATCACCTGCGAAAATCAAAGATATAATCTTACGGTTGCTGATTTGCACACTCCCCACCACCTTGGATGCACATAAAAGTTATGAATAGAATTGGTGACAGAGGGCAGCCCCTGGCAGAGATTAAGGAGTGTGAACCTCCTGAAGATGGAATGCATCCTTAGAGTCCCCTTCCTTATAGACTGGGACCACCATCTCAGTCTGCCAATCCGTAGGCCCTATCCCCGACAGTTGAAGAGGCATATTAGCTAATATAGACAAAGGACATCCAGAGCCTTCAGGAACTCAGGGAGAATCCACTACTGGAGCCTTGCCACTGAAGAGTTTTTTTGGACTACATCAGTGACCTCAACCCTAATGATGAATGAGTCCTCCTGTAACTGAGGAAAGTACTCTATCCACCATTGGACTATATCCCCAGTTGAGGCCAGCAGCACTCCCTCTTTGATGGGTTACCCAAATTTCTTTGAGGCTGACTGTCATTTTCCATGGTCTAACTCTCCTCCTACCCCCCAGTTTTGGCTTCTGCTGACTAAACTCAAAAGACCTCCTTCGTTAGCTTGACTGATCCCTTTACCACTGGTATCCACCACCAAGTTTGAGGGTTGCCACTGCAACAGGCACTGGCAACCTTATGGCCACAACTCTACATAGCCACCTCAGCAATGGAAATGGAGTCAAGGGATTTGGCTTATTTGGGCTCAATGTGTTCAGCCTCCCTTAGAATACAAGAGAAGTTCTGTCGGAGGTGTGAACTGAAAACAAGGGCCTGCCAGATGCTCCCAGCACACCCTCAGAATATATTTGGGTCTGTCAGGTCTGTTTAGTGTCTTCCCCCTATCTAATCCAACTCATCACCAGGTGGAGATCAGTTGATAGCTCAGCTTGTCTCTTTTCTTGAGTGCCTAAGATATGCAGTTGCATGTTTGATGTTGAATATAAAATTGATCATCGAGCTACGGCCTAGGGTTTTCTGGTCCCAGGCCCAGTGATGAATTCCCTTATACTTGAACATAGTTTTTGTTGTTTGACAAATAGTGGCTAGCACAAAATTTCAGTAACAAAGCACCACTCAGGCTTAGATTGGGCAGGCTATTCCTCCCAATCACAGCCTTCCTGGGTTCCATGCTGTTATCCACATATTCATTAAGGTCCCCCACCCCCAAAAAAACTGGAGTCCCCAGTGGGGGCACCTTCCAGCACCCCACCCAAGGTCTCCAAGAAGACCAGATACTCTAAACTGGTTCTTGATGCATAAGCACATACAAAAGTCAGAGCTCATCCCCTTGACTTAATGTTGAAAGGAGGCAGCCCACTCCTACACTGGGGTGAAGCCCAGCGTACAAAGGCAGAACTGAAAGGCTATAAGTAAAGCCACACTTGCTGAACACCTCTCACCTGGGGCAACTCCAAACTGGATTATAATCAGGCCTCCCTCCAGGAGTTTGGTTCAAGAGCCTGTGCTGTGCCTTGAGGTGAGCCTGACCATATCTCGATGGTATCTCATTACCTCCTGCATCATCTCAAGCTCCTTTCCCACCAGAGAGGTCAGCTTTGGTAGCAGTTCTCGAAGGGCTCTACCTTCAACTGCCGCCCGATCTGAAACACACCAGACCCTTATGGCTCCTCTTGGTAGGCCCGCAGGACAATGGTCCCATTTAGTTCAGGCTATGCCTGTTCGGGCCCCTTGGGTGAAGGCCCAATCACCGGGCACATATTGATCCCTGTTCCACACAAGGTGTCCGAGTCCTTGCTTTTATCTTTCATAATTGCACATTGTCTGGTGAATCCCAGGACCAATTTGCCCTGGAAGCCCCTACCAAGAGGAATTACCACCCACAACATGACTCATAGGATCACTGGGACAAGCCCACCCCCCATTGTGGATTTGCCTACCTGCCAGCCTGCCTGTCTGTCTGTCTAAACTGCATCTTAGAGCTAATATCCATGCTTCATTTTGTGCTGCTATCTTTTAATAATGATATCAAATATCACTCTTTCAGAAATTAAGGACGCAGTTGACACAAACGCGGGAAGGTTTATCCAGTATCGCTTTAGCCCCGCATTTCTGGCACTGCGAGAGATAGGAGCCACGTAAGTGTTTCTGTTCTCTAGTGGACACACTAAGGTAATAGTACTCACTGTTAAAATGTATAGTGCAACCGTACTTGGTGTGAAAGTATTTGTCATTGAATTGCTGCTAAAAAGGCTGAGTGTAAAGCATTGTTGTTATGTCACACTCTGACCAGGTTGGAGTTCACAGTGGGGCCCAAGGCCCTGAACAAGCTCCGGCTGATTGAGAGGCACTACTACAGGGAGCACCTCTTGAAGAGCTTTGACTTTGAAATTGGCTTCTGCATCCCCTTCAGCAGAAACACCTGTGAGCACATCTACACCTTACCAGAGCTGGACCCCCAGACAGGTCCGTAACTTTCACAGAGACAGTCTGAACAGAGTGAGAGAACCTTTGGGGACAAGTGAAATCCTTGATCACACAGTGTTTTATTGTTTTAATCATCTTCCTATACCAACCCAATGCTCCCCTGACCCTCCATCCAAACCCCCTTCCTCCCCCTCCTCTCATCACCTTCTGATCTCCCTTTTCAGTTGAGGAGATGATCGCTAGTCCATTTGAGACCAAGTCAGACAGTTTCTACTTTGGCAATAACAAGCTCATCATGCACCACAAGGCAGAATATGCATTCTGTGGAGACCAGAGACATCAGCACTGATGGAGAAGGACTATCTTGCTTACAGCCACCAGTGACACAAACTGTACAGCTGGAGCAGGAAGGAATGGAGCAGTCTGTGGTGAAC
Organism: Brevimyrus niger; assembly: GCA_015164015.2. NCBI lineage: Eukaryota > Metazoa > Chordata > Actinopteri > Osteoglossiformes > Mormyridae > Brevimyrus > Brevimyrus niger. The sequence goes on along the minus strand of JAABNY020000045.1, from coordinate 4,497,276 downwards.
ATGACCAGATACACACACACACACACACACACACACACACACACGTTTCTATTCACATCTTTGCAGGGACTGTTCATTCATTTCAATGGGTAAAACCCTAATCCCAATGACATCCTTAACCCCTACCCAGCCCTAACTTTAACCACAAGTTACTAAACAAAATACAGGAACTTGGCGTTTTTTAGTTTTTCACTGCAGTGACAGATTTTTTTATTTATTTTTAAAATAAAATTGAGCTTCCTCTTCTGACGACTATAAAAACGGTCCCCACAATGTTAAAATATCATGTTTTTAATCACATTTGGTATATAATTAACAGATACACACACACACACACACACAAGGGAAGGCATAACAGGCTTTTCTCCTGTATATTAGCTGCGATACAATGCTATTATATTTTTCACCATGCAATACTGGTTGTCAAATAAAATAAACTTCAAAACATACACATCTATTTGTGCTTGTGCCTTTTTCAAGCTTGAATTGAGGAAAGCAGAGTGAGTAAACAAACGCTTTAGCCAGTGTTCCTGTTTTAAACGTCTCTTTCCCTCCTCTCTTCAGCTCACCTGCAATTTCTTCTGATGTTCAGCTATCCTACAAACATCCTCTGCTATTTTCACTCACACAATGCTGTATATGTTTGGTTTTGCAGCGGGTTGCTTCCTGTTAGCATTATTACCGGGCATGGGCACTCCTGATCAGGGTGGGGGTTGGGGGGGGGGGTAATATTTTCTCCCATTCCATCACTTTGCACTCCTTTTTCTTCCAAACCACAGCTGAGCCATTCATACATCCACTTTGTTCAGCTACACTCACAAAATGAGCACAGCCCCCCTCTAGGGCTAGAGATGGTGTGTGGGGACAGCTCCTAATGAGAGAGTAAGAGGCACAAGTCAGTTACCCGCTCTGTTGTCCATCACATTTGTCAATATTCACACTGTTATGCAGCAGTACAGCTATATACAGGATGGTTAGCAGCTCCCAGGACCTCATCACGTCAGTGATTTCTGGTCGTTGTTTGCCTGTCTATGGATTTGTGTTAGACTCATCAAAGCTTTTTCTCTTGCGTCCATATTATTATTTATTTATTTGTCCGCGGAGAGAGTGGAAGATATGGAGAGAGAGTCAGTGTCTTAAGTGCCTTTTTCCCATTTGCCATCGATTTGTAGTGGGAGCCCCGCCTAGTCCCAATGGGGCGGAAAAAAACGAGAGGCATAAGGAGTCGTAATGAATAAAACCCGCTGCGATTAACGGCTGAGTGAGCGGCTCCCCATACGCGGTGTTAAGGATGTGCTGTAATTACTGAGTGATGATGACACCCCGGGTCTCGTGTGGGAGCCGTTCAGGACGCTTTGTGGGGTGAGGCGGGTGTGCGTCCTGCTCCCGGTTTTTTGCACTTGTCTTTTCGGGCTTTTCTGGGCAAGTGTCACTATGGGTTCCCGGCAGCTGTTTGGGGCTGCGCTCCTGCTGCTGGCTGCCTCGGCAGCGCTGTCAGCTCCGCCAGGAGTCCGGTACTCCCGGGCTTTGGTGAGTATTTATCCGCTATCGGGCTGTTCGTGTTTCCAGCGCCATCATATTATAGAAGAATCTCATCAGTCATAGTTTTTCAGTAATGTGTGAAGTAATTTCAAAAAGCAATAATAACATTAAAATAACAGAACTGTAAATTATAGCGGTAAAAGTAAAATGAGTAATAGTTTCATATTTAATTTTATTGCCTCTGCTATGTGTATGAGTTAAACAGTTTTGTATAGGCCTATAGTATTTTGCTGTGAATTCCTTATGGGTCTGTATATATATGAAAGTTTTCATACTGAGATTATTTACTTTATATATTATTCTGCTATTCATTACTATTAATTAATAATATTTAAATAATTATTATTTACTTAATGCAGTCGTGTTTTTAATGGCATAAAAGTAGGACTAAAATCTAAATATTACAGAAATAGTAAACACGTCTGTCTAAAGAAAATATGTTAAATGAGAAAAACGAGATACTGTGAGACACTTACGTCCTTTTTAAAAATGCTTAAATTTTCACCATGGAGCATTTTAAAAAGTATGTGAAGAAACAGCTAGGCACAATTAAAACACCAAACCCTGCTTATAATCTGTGTGAGGCTCCACAATGGGTGATTATGTTAAAAAAAGTACCACATCATCTTGTCAGGAGACGATAAAAGATGGTGATGTCATTCCTGACTACTGTGGTCCTATTTGTTGGGGGATATCTAGGGAGAGTGAGAGTAAGCTGTGCAGTTAACGGGCTTAACTCTCCCTTCATGCTGGCTGCAGGACTGGCTGAGCCGGTATGGATACCTCCCGCCTCCTGATCCCCGCACTGGAAAGCTGCAGACGCGGGAAGGCATCGAGCTAGCCCTGAGGGAGATGCAGAGGTTCGCCGGGCTCAAAGAAACAGGCAGGCTGGGTAATGCAGCATCACGTCTCTTTGCGTTTGGGATGGCACCGCAAACTGGGAGCCTGAACAGTGCGCTTCTCCACCCATCTGCTAGATGGCGCCACTCTCTCACTCATGTCCACCCCTCGCTGTTCTCTGCCGGATGTCGTGGGAATAGCCGACTTGCTGAAGAGGCGGAGGAGGAGGTATGCTCTATCTGGGCTGCGGTGGGAAAAGACCGAGATCACGTGGAGGTGAGCGTCACCTGGAGTCGACGTGCTGCAGGAAACCCCAGCCTAGCTCTGTCCATACCTCTTTTTGCGTTAATCTCTCCCTCTCACTCTTCCCCAGTGTACATGGCTATCCCTCGCTCTCTAGCTCGCCATCCCTCCCAGCAGACCTAGTTGAGCTTGTCTTGAGACACGCTCTGAGTGTATGGAGCGATGTCACTCCTCTGCGATTTTACCGCCTCTCCCGTGATGGTGGAGGACGGCAGGAAGAAGGGGACATCAGGGTCACTTTCACTCGTTCGTTTCACGATGATGGGTACCCCTTCGATGGCAGGGGCGGCACCCTGGCACACGCCTTCTTCCCAGGCACAGATGCCCTTGCAGGAGACGCACACTTTGACGATGAGGAGACTTGGAGCTTTGGAGGTGTGGATTGGGCTGCCCTGTTCTGGGAGGAGTTTCTGGGTGCTGTCATTGTGTTGCAGACTGATGGCTTGCACAGGGACTGAGACTTTTGGTGTCACCCTGCTTGGCAGGTGATACAGGCAGCACCGACCTCTTCACGGTGGCCATCCATGAGTTTGGCCATGCCCTCGGCCTCTCCCACTCCTCCTCTGAGCACTCCATCATGAGGCCTTACTACCTGGGCTCGGTGGGAGATATCCAGAAGTACAGACTATCTGCCGACGATAGACTAGGAATCCAGACCCTCTACGGTGAGCAGGGCTGGGTGTTGAAGGGGCGTTGAAAGGACAAGCAAACCTTGGGAGATTCAGGGGACCCAGCGCTTTATAGGGGCTTTGAATATGAAAAATAATAATGCATATCCTCAGGAAATATTATGCATTCATTCCTACAGTAGCAGATTCCCAGAAATTTTGTTTGCAGGCCCAGACCTGTCCTGCACACAGAATGAGTAGAAATATATCCCATAATAACATAAACATCACTTGCGTTGGTTATTTTCTTAGCAGATGAATAATTTTTCATACCCGAATGGGCACCAAGTGTCAGAACTGCAGTTCTTTCTCGCAGGGATGAAGATGACCCCAATAACGGCTCGTCCTGATGTGTCACTCACCCCTGGGCTGCCGCAGTTCCCCTCTCCACCCCCCCCTAGACCAACCACACGGTAAGTATTGCTGGAAATGACTCGTGTATCTGCAGGGCCAGTGGAGAAGCTTCAACATTATTAAGGAATTACAGCCTATTAACACAGCATTATAATTATTCATTTGCTAATTCAGAATGGTTCAGTAGGATCGGTCTTAAGTACTGCTATCCCTGTTACTTTTAAGGTGTAATGTTCTCTATGCTCACATGCTTGTAAGTTAACAATTCTCCGAAGTTCATACTTTTTATTTTTAGTGAAAGAATCTGCATACATGCTAAGTCGCAAACCCACAGCATGCATCCTGTAGAGATGTAGCACACCTTTACACACCAACGTACCCACCTTATGCCCCCGCCCCCCCCAGCCTCGACCGAGCTCTGCCAAATCGCTGTGAAGGTGGCTATGACGCTGTGGCTAACATCAGGGGAGAGGTATTCTTTTTTAAGGGTAGGTGAAACCCCAATAAACCTGAGTTCACACACACTGACATTGGTGAGAGCATGGTCTGCCCATCTAGCACGACCTCAGTAGCTGCTGTTGGTTGGTTTGTAACGATTTCGGAAATGTGGACCCTTTGCAAAGCAGGAATGCGAAGCTCCAGCACCCATACATCCACCACCTGCTCTTTAAACCCAGTCTTGTTTTTGTGATTTTTAGGGCCGTATTTCTGGCGAATCCAAAGGTCGGGGTCCCTCGTCTCCCTATCCCCAGCTTTGATTAGGAACTTCTGGATTGGACTCCCTTCCGAAATTAATAAAATCGACGCTGTTTATGAGAGAAAAAGTGGCAGCCATATTGTGTTCTTCATTGGTGAGCAACATGTCTATTCATTTTTCTTTGATTCATTTGAAGATTAGTCATGCTAGTGAATTCCAGACAAGTAAAAACTCACGTAAATCCTTCTGCGTGCTTGTCAGACTGCATATGGATCATTGCTTGTCCCATTGTGCAGGTGACCAGTACTGGATTTTCAGGGATACGGTGGCTCTCCCTGGATATCCCCGGCCCTTGGCAGAGTGGGGGGTGCACACAGTGGCTGGGAAAGGCCTCTCCAAGGTGGATGCAGCCTTTGTGTGGGCACACACAGGGAAGACCTACCTGTTCAGTGGGGGGGAGTTCTGGAGGTTCGATGAGTTGGGGAAAAAGGTAGGAATGAAGCCAGAGGGGGGGTACCCCAAGCTTGCCTCACTCTGGAAAGGGGTGCCCCCAGACCCAGATGACATCATCAGCTGGGGCGATGGTAAGAAAATGGTCCAATGTTATCATACTACCTGTGCTACAATGACCAGCTCCTCCCAATCCCCACTCCAATCCTACCATCCTCAGTACCACCTTTGTAATTACCTTTCAGGAGACACTTATTTCTTCAAGGATGACTCCTATTGGGTGTTGAAAAGAGGGAGATTAGACCAGGAAAATGTGACCTCAAAATCCATATCAGCTGATTGGATGGGATGTGCACTACAACCAAGTCCAACACCTTCTCCCACCAATGGCAATGCTAAGTGCTATGACTGCATTTGTAAGAAGAATGGAGGGATCAAAGTTCAAACCTTTCATTGGCTGTTCTTGCTATTTGTCTCTATAATAATCCAGTGACTCAAAAGGTATTGAATAGTTAACAATTTAGTATTTTCTTTATAATTGATAATGTGTTATTGTTAGTCATCATTGACACACAGATAGGAAGATTTGCAAAAAATTGTTCAAGGAAATTGTTTCTATTTTTTATTTGATTAAGTGATATAGTTAATAAAGGAACTATATATATGAATGAAGTGTATATTGAGTTTCATTGTATGGCTAGTAAAATATTGTTCATTACAATGACATTATACATTTGGTTTACATTAATAGATAACTCACAGAAATATTTTTTCCACATAACCATAAACAATCAACAGAAGTGGTCATTATGTTCAAGATACTCATGGAATCAAAAAGTACCATGCACTTTTACTGTTGATACAGGTGTGGCTTTACTGAATTGTAACAGAAAAAAATGCTTTAAAAAAATGTATTCTTTAAAATAACCAAGTAAAACGTTCTACATCGAGAGAAAAGAATTTTATTTATTTGGCACTTAAACATTTCCTGAGGGGTATTTTCCGTATGCCGCTTAAATCATCCGAGATCAAATGCCTCCTCTTGATTGAGTTAATGCTGGTAAAACTCATCCAGGATAAGTCGGTTTTTCAAAGGTAGTTGTGTAGTAGAGTAGTCTAGCTGGATCTATTCATCCAGGATGATTGCGTGCGCCCGCACTGCTTGAAAAACCCATAGAAACCTTGATCGGCAAGTCTCTCATTGGCTTCTACAAAACATCAAGAAACTGGCGCATTTTTTCCACACAAATTATAGCAGGACCTTTTATTGCAGGGGTATGATGAATTTAAAGATTTAAGAGGCATAAAAGGTGGTATGGTGGTGTGGTGGTTAGCACTGTCACCTCACAGCAAGAAGGTTCTGGGTTCAGTCCCTGGGTTGCCCAGGGTGCCTTTGAGTGTGGAGTTTGCATGTTCTCCTTGTGCATGTGTGGGTTTCCTACCATAGTCCAAAGACATGCAGATTAGGTCAACTGGCTACTCTAAATTGTCCATAGGTATGAATGGGAGTGTGGTGGGCTTTTTTGTCATAGTTACAGATCAAATACAAACATAATAATGCAATATTGTGTATACATTACCTGCAATGGCATAAAACGCGTGTTTATAAGAGCCTGCACTCGCGAATTGCCTGGCAAACTGTAATCTTTGATATATTTTCTCAATTCCAAATTCACGTCTTTTAATTTGTGCACCGATTACAATTGGTCGCTCATCCATGAATGGCGAGGCCATGACTGAACGGATGTTCATGCGCGGACACTATTTAAGCGTCTGAGCTAATCCTAGCTTGTTTAAATAGAACAAACCTGCTCCGAGCAGGTTTGAGGATTTGGATATGCTGCTATGACAACACATCCAGCAAGAGTTTCGAAATAATGACAGACCCAGGATCATACAAAATCGTCAACAATTACATCCGGTAAACGAGTAATCCACGTATGAAAAATACCCCCAGATGTTTGTAAGCACGCAACAATATAATTTAAATTTGCTCCAGTGATTAAGGATATCACTATCCTTTTGTAGTCCACTCCAAGTCGTTCCTAAAGCAAAGCGACAGCCAATTTCTGATTGGGTGGGCTATCCCGATGGTTTTCTGGGAAATGTAGTTTAATTGCGGTGGCTTCTGGGACGGGCTCTATCGCGTGCTTCCCCGACGCCGCGCGGAACGACACGGATTCGTCACATAGTCCGCCTTTATCTCCTTCGGCGCACCAGCCTTTTAAAATCCATTTTAGGTGTTTCGGTTTCTAGAAAAGCTTTTCCAACTACTCAGCCGCAGTCGACATTTTTCTGCTTCGTTGTTTGCCTCCCCGTGTGCGGAGAATAAAGAGGTACGTTACCGTTAGCTTAGCTCTGTGGCTAGCTACGTCTCACCTCGGCACGGAAACGCTGAGCAGGGCCGAGTGGGCCCTCGCTGCATTCCATCCTGAATGCCTGTCCGGTACGCCCGGTACCTCAATGGGTTGTAACGTGTGTGTGAAGTGGGCTCACATTATAGCCGTAAAATAAACCCGGGAGCCGTAGCAGTTGACGGGCAGGCTAATATGCTCTACGTATGCTAGCTCGGCCAACCACCCATATATCCCCGAATTACCTGCAGGGGGTTATGTGTTTACTGTCGTGTTTGTTACGCAAGCGCCATGACCATCTGCCTATATGAACTCGTAACTGGTTACAGTTTAATTTCCGTGTAACTAATTGCGCACGTAGCGCCAGTCTGCTGCTGTGCTGATTGCTTAACTGGCTACGCTGCCGTGTGAGAGGATGCGGACGACCTGCCGCCCCTGGGTTGCTTCTCGTGCCGTCCTGACTGAGTCTGCTGACGCCGCACAGACGATTTGAGCTCGGACGGAAGCTGACATGTGCTGGGCCACGGGGGCGAGGACTCCACTACGTTTATTAACCAGCTGTTGCATAGTATAATTTGGTTTAGTCCCTGTGTTCAGGAGTTCTTGCTAGATTTCGTTTTGGTCACTTGCAATCTTGAGGTCTTAATTGATGAAAGTGATTTCAGAATATCATCTTATTTGTTTTCATGTTGTTATGTTCTTGAAATATCCTGTTTTTCTGCTGTCCCCCTGCAGGGGGGTGACATGTACAACGGCATTGGGCTGACCACCCCCCGTGGCAGCGGGACCAATGGGTATGTCCAGCGCAACCTGTCCAGTGTGAGGGCGAAGCGCACTCGGGATGAGCGGGGTGCCGAACGCGATGAAAAGGACCGCGAGCGCCTGGAGAGCCAGTTGAGCCGACAGCCCAACGCTGAGATCCTGGAGCACCAGAGGAAGAGGCAGCTGGAGGTCAAGTGTGCAGAACTGCAGGACATGATGGAGGAACAGGGGTAAGCATGGCCAGAGAGGGGTGCCAACTTAGTGTTGGCCGAATTTGTGGCGTCGCAGACTTGTCCAGTAATTCAGAAACCTCATCTAGTTCCATTGTGTTTGACTGTACAGAGGATTGCCATGGGGAATCCTCCCTGTCATGCTTTTATTGTTGTCCCTTAGGTATTCAGCGGAGGAAATTGAGGAGAAGGTGAGCAGCTTCCGGCTGATGCTGCAGGAGAAGCAGGAGCCACCACCCGCAGCCACCGAGAAGCCTGTGTGAGTGACCTGGCGTGCCGAACTGCCTGCTAGAGGTCCCTTTTTGTGTGGTTTGCTGGTCTCTCTAAACTGCCAGTTCTTTGGCCCCACAGGGTCACAGAGACACACGCCTTGGCTGCTGCCAATCAGCAGAAGAACAACCGTCTGCGTGAAGCATTTGGCATCGCCTCAGACTACGTGGATGGCTCCTCCTTCAATCCAGAGCGTCGGGAGCGAGAAAAAGAGAAGCGGGAACAAGAGCTGCAGCTGCAGCAGCAGCAGCAGCAGCAGCTGCAGCAGCAGCAACAACAAAAATATGTGTGAGTGTCAGAGGGGAAACTTGGACCTCAGCGATAGCCGGACCGCCAGCCTGTCGATATGTCGAACACCATGATGGCTCAAACGTCACTTTTACTGGAACCTTCTGCCTCTTACTTTCCCCTGTATATTCAGGATTGTTCCGGAGTCTGACAGCTCCATTGCATCTCCATCACGCAAGCATGGTCGGAAGAAGAGGAGAAAGAAAAACAAGACCAGGGAGAGGTGAGAGAGGAGCAGATGGGGTGTGTGTGTGTGTGCATGCGAGCGTGTGTGTGTGCGCAGGTTGAGAATGGGCAGACAGGATCTCCAGTAAACCTGCCTCTTCTCGTGCAGCTCAGAGAGTCGGTCCCCCTCCCCTCGTCGGGAGAAAAAGAAAAGCAAGAAGAAGAAAAGGTGAGTTTATTGTTTATTTTATTTTGTAGCTTGTCAAACACCCTGATGATGATTCCATGCATTTGTATACACTTGTGCTTAACATTGTGTGTGTAGCCTTTAATGCAGTGCTGCATAGCTAATGATGCTCCTGTCACTGTTTAGGGAAGGGTCAGTCCAGAAGGACAGACGCAGGTACACTTTGTTTTACTAATAATTACTTAGCTGTGTTGCTGTTACTGTACTTAGTTGGCTGTTTCTCCTATAGTCCTTCTGATGACAGGCGGCAGAAGAGGAAGAGGAGTGAGAATGGAACTCCACCCCGGACCAAACAGCAGAGGAACAGGAGCCCATCGTCAGACTCGGACCGCAGGTGTGTGTGCATGAACGACGCCTGTCCCTGTGACACTGCTCTCCGCACGGTACCTTTGTATGACTTTCAGCATGACATTGAGTCTGATTAATGAAATGTGGAACTTTAATTTTGCTTGTACTTAATCAGCGTTTGGTGCTAGTGTGTGAGATCCTGTTTCATCAACGGTTAGCTACCATAAGCCCCTCTATGCAATCTAGTCCATTATTCACATCTGAACAAAAAGTCTTTTATAGGTTTTGGGTTTGAATTGAAACTGAACCCAGAAATTTCTACAATTATTTTAGTAACTTGATCTTTTAAACTGGCATTTTCATTTGAGGTTAGAGAAACTTTTGTGTAAGAACCTTACTGTTCTCTTGTGCTTGTTACAGAAAGCTAATTGACTGGTCACTGTTGCACTCTCTGGTCTCGTCTGTGCAGCCAATCTCTAGTCCCAGATAAGGAGGTACGACAAAACCAGCCAATCAGGGGGGCTGATGAGGGGAGAAAGGGGCGGTCTCCAGATAGGAGGGGGAGAAGGCATGAAGAGGACTTGCCACAGAGGGCACTCGGCAGAGAGGTAAGACTTGAATTCACAGGGTTGTGAAACTGGAATGCCTGTTCTATAATGTCTGTCTCGTGTGGATCAGATACCTTCCGAAGCAATTTGAAGCATGTGGATATGTGAATGGAAATTTTCACTCTTGATGCAGTGGTATATGGGTGAATGACATGAGGTGCCTACTTTTGTGCCATTATTATAATTATTTTTAATCATTTAATAAATACATAGCATGCCTAACTTAGAAACCTCTTGATGTTAAAGTATAGTGCATTCAAATCGTGTACAGCTTCAGTTTTTGTATCTCAAAGTCCCAAAAATGTCTGGCGGTGTCACCATCCGAACAAATGAGCAGAGTAAGAAATTGATTAAAATTTCCATTAAAGCAATTAAAAATGTAACGTACTGGCAGTCCCCAGGTTACGAATGAGATCAATTTGTAGGCAAGTTGGAAAAATAATTCAATAAAAGCAAAATACGGTACTGCACCTCAAGCCAAAGAACTGCTGAAGACATGCAATGTGTTCATGAGCGTCATAATGTAGTGCGTGCACTCGTTATTCCAGACCATTGTATTTAACCCAAATACAATTTTGATGCAATATGCTTTTTGCCTGTTCTTGAATACAAGTTAACCGTACATCGGACCGTCACATAAGTGATACTCGCTATACCAGGAAGATCAAGAACAAACATTTGTAGGTGTTTGACTTCAATTTTACCACTAATTATAAATGCAGAAAATAAATGTTAAATGTCTTATGAAGGTTTTGGTTTAAAAAAAAATGGAAATTTTCCTTATACGAAAACTTTCAGTCATACTTCATAAACTCTGAGGCTATTTGAGGTATAGTCTTATTAATCCTGCATGAATGCTGGCCCTCCATGCTGCGCATGCTTCATAAAGATCAGATATCACAGACCTACACCTGTGGATAATTCTAAACTGCTAAGACCATTGGTACTTTCCAGAAATCTCCCGAACGAGGCAGAAGAGGAGAAGAGCGGGACCGAGGAGAGAAGGAAAAGCCTCAGAGGAGAAGACATGACTCCTCATCATCTTCTCTCTCTCCACCACGTGAGAGATCCAAGCGGATGAGGAGTGCAGAGAATGTCAGACAGAGGGAAGCTTCTCCGCAAAGTGCGTCTGATAGAGAGAGGGAACGAGGTAGACAGAGTGGCAGAGAGAGAAATGCCTCTCCTAAAGAAAAGAGCAAGAGGGCCCCAGAGAGGGCGAAAGAGTCTTCCTCCTCTGGGTCATCATCATCCTCGAGCTCGCCCTCACCAGTAAGAAATGGGCGAGAGAGGGAGAGAGACAAAGAAAAAGAGAAGGAAAAACAGAATGTTTGGGAAAAAGAGAAGCAGAGAGAGAGGGAAAGAGTGGAAAGAGAACGGGAGAAGGAGAGGGAGCGGGAGAGGCAATGGGAAAGAGAGGAGAGGGAACGGGAGAAGGAGAGGGAACGGGAGAAGGAGAGGGAACGGGAGAGGCAATGGGAAAGAGAGGAGAGGGAACGGGAGAAGGAGAGGGAACGGGAGAGGCAATGGGAGAAGGAGAGGGAACGGGAGAAGGAGAGGGAACGGGAGAGGGAGAGAGAACGGGAGAAGGAGAGAGAACGGGAGAGGCTGCGGGAGAGAGAACAAGAAATGGAAAGAGAAAAGGAGAGACGGAGACAGCAAGAGAAGGAAAAGGAGAGGGAGAGAAGTATCAACAGAAGCTCCCCTGCACCAGAGGATGACCGGGAGCAGCCTCAACAGGCACAGAGGCTGACTGGACAGCAGCGAGAAAAGCAGGTTAAGGTTAAGGACGGCAAGGCCAAGAAAAGCAAGGTTGAATCGAGTAGTAGCAGCAGCAGCGACAGTGACAGCGACAGCTCCTCCTCATCATCATCATCGTCTTCCTCTTCTACAGACTCCTCTGCATCCTCGTCATCCTCTTCGTCATCATCGTCGTCGTCTTCTGATGAAGATAAGAAGAAATGTTCAAGAAAACAGATGGTTAAAAAGACTAGGGTTTTATCAGAAGTCACTGAAGAGTCAGGTGCTCCTCCTGAGCCCTTGATTTCATCTCCAGTCCTGCCCTCCACGACTCCTCCCTCTGAAAAGGAGGTGCTGGAGGATAGGTGTGGGCTGAGAGGAACTGGTAAAGAGCGAGGACAGTGGCACCCCCTGATGGAGACACAGGCTCAACCATTGGGACAGAAGGGACGATACTCCCCAACTGGAGGTGATGCAGCCTCACCAGTTGGGTGCGTGTCCTCTCCTGCGGGCCCTAGAATGGAGGGCAGAGGAGATGAGTGTTACTCTCCAACCTCTCCCTCCAAAGACCCTTCCCCTTCGCCTCCCAGGGATGATATGAATGAGGTTAGAGACCAGACCAAAAGCACCCATGTAGACCGCCTGGCTGATGGAAAATATCAGAACACCCCCATGGAGGCTGAGAAGTCTCCTCACATTGAGGTCGGGCGGACTGTGGAACGGGGGGGCAGAACCTCTGAAGGAAGAAGGGAGCGGCACAGCTCCTCTGCCTCAGCCTCACCTCCTCGGCGCACCCCTCCCCTGCAGTATCAGGATCCCCCACGACAGTTCCGTCGGGCATCTCGATCAGCTAGCCCCCGCAGACGGCTACCAAAAATATCACCAAATCGCAGAGACCGGGACAGAGAGAGGGAGAGGGACAGAGAGAGGGAGAGGGACAGAGAGAGGGAGAGGGAGAGGGACAGAGAGAGGGACAGAGAGAGGGACAGAGAGAGGGACAGGGAGAGGGACAGGGAGAGGGACAGGGAGAGAGAGAGGGACAGGGAGAGAGAGAGGGACAGGGATAGAGAGAGGGAGAGGGACAGAGAGAGGGACAGGAGGTACTCACCTGGTCCAGCCCGCAGAGACAGAGATCGTGACAGAGAGCGGGACAGGAGGCAAAGGAGAAGTAGATCAAGGTCCCCGAGGAGACGCAGCCCTCTCTACAGGTACCATTTCTGTCTCTCTTCTTGTGGGTGATGTGCACAGCTGTTGATGAGAGGCTGCATCGTAATCCATCATGTGTCCTTTTCCACTCAGATCGCGGCGCTCTCCTTCTCCTTACCGACGCAGGAGAACCAGTCGCTCACTTTCCAGGGAGAGACAGAGAGATCGAGAGCAAGAACGAGAGAGGAACAGAGAGCGAGAGAAGGAGATTGAGAAGCAGCCACATGCTCCTAAAGACACAAAGCCTCCGACTCCGGGATCTCCATCATCATCTTCCTCATCCTCCTCTTCTGGCACTTCTTCGTCGTCATCCTCCTCTTCTGGGTCTGAAAGTGAAGAGGAAACGGAGGGGAAAGGACAACCCGACACTGGAAGAAAGGAAGCAGATGCAGAGAAAGAAACAAGAGCTGATCATGAGGAAAGTGGGAAAGGAGGACATGGAGAGCTGGAGAGGGTGGAACTCGGCCGGTCACCTGTCCCCAGCGGTCAGTGCAGAGAGCTGAGCCTGGCTCAATCACGCTCCATCTCCCCTAAATCTCCTCCCATGCTGCATCCTGGTTCCCCAGTACATCCTTCAATTGGCCAGAGTGAGTCTCAGGCTCCATCCAATGGGAAGCCAAAGAAACCGGAAGAAAAGGAGCAGCGTAAGAAAAACAGCAGTGGCTCCAGTTCATCGTCCAGTTCCTCCTCCTCTTCCTCTTCATCATCTTCATCCTCATCCTCTGACAGCTCGGATTCCGAGCCGGAAGATGGGAAGGAGTAAGTGCCTGCATGTGGCCTCACTATGGGGGTGTGTGTGTGTGTGTGTGTGTGTGTGTGTGCTAATACTCCCCTGACTCTGCTGTTCCCCTCCCCTTTTTTTGCTCAGAGTGTGCAGTACTGCTGTAGCGGGCTGTAGTTCATCATCATCATCGTCATCATCGTCGTCATCTGACAGTGACAAAGAGGAGAAGCCAAAAAGGTAGACGTTGTAACTGTCATTTTAGATTGGTATGCTTTTAATGCGTGTTTGCCAGTATGCCAATATTTTAGATGTGGAATTGTTCTTTCAAAGTAAATGTAAATTTCTAGTAAGAGTATATATGACTTAAGGATGTTACTGTGGGTGGCAGTGTTAAATCTCCAGGCTTGGTGACTCGATTCCAGCCTCTATTTGGTATGTGTGGAATTAACATGAGCTCCCCATGTTGCATGCGTGTACCATAGCCTTGCACACTGTGCTGTCTGGGACAAGCTCTGGTCACCCATGACCCTGACCAGAGTCAGTGGGTAGTGCATAAATGAGGGTGTGTGAAACGATAGTTATGACTTTCAGCCCACCTCGGCGTCAGAGGGTGCCAGCTGATTCACTGAGAGACTCGCGCTCTCCCAGCTACTCTCCCCCACCAAGAGTGCGACGTCCTGCTCTGTCACCGCCCACACGCAGGTTTGTAGTCAATTTCTTTTGTGGGCTAACGATTCCTGCAGATTCAAATGGATGGTGGGTTATGTAGGACTGCTGATGTGGGTTCCACGTTCCAAAACAAATGATGGTGGTCCTCTGTAGCCCTTTACCTTGTGCTCATCCTGGCACTTTGTTTGGCCACTTGCCTGTGAGGACTTTTTAATACAGTGTATATGTGCTTCTGTTTTAGGAGCAATAGAAGTGAAGAAAGCAGATCGAGCAGGAAAGAAAGGAAGTAGTTCCAGGAACACCTCTGCAGTGCATTGTGGGCTGTGGCGGTTTCATCTTGTGAGCCATGTAGAAGTGTGGTGTGGAGGAGCAGGGACAGGCCTGGAAACACATAATGCCATTTGTTCTTTTTAGGAAATAATCATTTTCTTTTTTTATTTTAATTTGGGACTGAATTGGATTCCCTCTGCCTACAGATGCATTCATGGTTATGTGATTATTTGAACTGTACAAAGATGATTGATCCATGTATACTAGCAACACAGAGCAACTGTTCAGTCAACCTTCTGACTTTATACCTCCAGTCTTATTGATATACTTCTGAGTAATTTGGTTTTCCCACTGTCAGGAGGGGGTGAGATTTGTCTGTGAATAGAAATCTTGACTTTTTTGTTTTTCCTTTTTGTGAAAATATTAAATAAAAAAAAAAATGCAATTGTATTCTGTCTGTTAAGCTTTATAAAATTTATAAAATCTTTTAGTCATAAAAATCCTTCCTTAAATGACTTGTTTGACCACATACTGTGTGCTCACCACTGGGACATTTAAATGCCTTTCTGCAATTTACATCTGTATATGAGTGCATGCATGTACACTCGTAAATAACTCATACATTTTCTGAAACAGCACGTCCTATTCAGGGTTGCAGGGGGTGGGTACAAAGCCTTTGGGCTTGGCACAACACAAGAGATGGTCACGCTAACCCATCACAGGGTGTACACACAACAGTCACTCACACATGCACACCTATGGGCAATTTGTCAACTCCAATTAGCCTCAGCATTTTTTTCGTCCATGGGGTAAAACTGGAGAAACTTCGACAAGGGGAGAACACGCACATTCCATACCCATGGAGCCACTGTGTCTATTGAGGCCACAGCACCTACCGCTGCCCTACTGGAATTATTACATTATAATTATATAAATTCAATTTATTAATTACTTAATCAGGCGAAGGAGTACGTAGGGTATATATATATTTAACTCCCGGAACGATACACAGTGAACAGAATGCCGAAGCAGGGACGAGTTCAGCTTTAACCCAAAGGACAACACGCAAGTCCGATTCTTGCCTGTGTGATGACGCCGATTTTTCCGCCGGAGAGTGGTGTGACGTCATATTCAATGGACTTTGTATGCCCAATGAAAGCAAGAAGCAAGTTACATTGATGTAATTTCGTTGTATGTCAAGGTTTATTGTTTTCTGTTATTTCTCACATCTGGTAGCGTAAAGCAAAATCATGGGTCCAGTCGAGGTAACTATATTTATAATAGTCATTTAATAATTATTCTGAATATGAAAAAGTCGTGCCGTTGTGTAGTCCTGCCGGTACTAGTAACGTGTAGCTGGAGTATTCTACTGTTTTATTTACCGCCGGCTTTTTGTTTATCGGCATCAGATTCCGTGAAGTTACTTTAAATACTCTTGTTTTATTAAGCTGCTCTCGCATGAGGAGTAATAATCTTCGTCATCGTTGCAGCTCCTTCACATGTCGGTGTTTTCTCAGAGCCTCTCTCCCTGCGGTCGGTTTTTAGCTGCAGGGAACAACTACGGTGAGATCGCAGTTTTCAGGTGAGGCAGTGATGTTTTAATGGTACCATACTCGCTCTGGACAATGTCGTGTTTTGGTTAAATATATATAGTGTGTGTGGCAGTAAGGTACTCTTCTCATTCCGTCTCTATAATATTAGTACTGGCAGACAAGTGGTCAAGTTGCCACATTAAAGTATTGTGTATGTCTTTTGCCCAGTATTGTGGTGAGTGATCTTGCTTATCGATTCTGTTTTCAGTCTGTCGTCATCACTTAGCCCAGAGGCAACAGAAATCAACAGAAAACCTATCCTGACTTTCACTGGTAAATCTTTGCTGATTATACTGAGCGCTGACTCTTGTTAATATACTTGTACAATACTTGTAATATACTTATACTTGTTAATATACTATTGTATAATAGTTTTGATTTCTATAGTGAATTATAAATGCGTAGAAATAATCCAAATACCGGTAAATAAATAATACTGAATACTGCAGTCTGGCTGTTTTTCCTGATGTTTTGACATGTGAAGTGAATGATATTTTTTATTCTTTCTCAGCTCATGAGGGACCTGTTTTTTCCCTTCTGTCCACCGACACACATCTTCTTAGTGCAGGAAATGGAGAGATTAGTGCTTGGAGTTGGACAGAGCTGGCCAAAAGAGTAAGTATTATATAATGGGGGAAAAAAGAGAGATTGTGTGTATGCCTACATTTCTGAATATTTTAAAGAAATGTATTGAATGATTACATTTTTATGTGTCCATCTCCCAAGAACACCAAAGCTGTCTGGATTAGAAGACCACAATATAAGTAAGTCTCCTCTGATCTTTGATACAGGTTGTTTTGTCCAGTTGGGTTGGTGTCTCTTTAAATTCTCGCATTCTCTTATAGATTGAGCTTGGAGATCCCCGAGATCAATGCAATGGTCATTAATGCCAGAGTGAGTAAATGCAAGAACAGACATCCTGCATATACTGACACTTTTAAGAGAGCAGCTGTCTATTTGTATTTCATTACTGTAATTGGGCGAGTTAGCAGAATTGGCGTCTTACTACTACTAGAGTTTGCTGTGTGACTTTTCACATGGATAACATGATACATCAGCAGTTTTGTTATTGTCATATGTACCCATGGTCATTTCCATTCTCAGGACAACAGCCTGGCTGTGGGTGGGGGTGACAACAATGTTCACATTATGGATCTCGAAAGTGGCATTTTTAAGGTGAGTATATAACCTGTATTTTTCTGTGAGAAGTGGTTGTGGTTGTCTTACTTTGATTTTAAGAAAAAGTGTTTTGGCCTTGAAGATTGTTACTCGGTTGTTAAACCCACCCTAGATGAGATCACTACATGGGATCTGACATGCCTGCTGTGATCTAGTGCCAACCAAAGAACAGTGGGTTTAACTAGAGTTTTTATCCAATCAGACTTCCCGTACTGATAGACTGTAACCCTAAACCTGATTATGGCTGTTCAGTCTGTGCTGCAGGGCCACACTGACTACATCCACTGCTTGAGCATCAGAGAACGGGAGGGAGAGCTGCTCTCCGGTGGGGAGGATGGAGCTGTTAGGATGTGGGGTGAGTCCTCCTTCTGCAAGACTCTGGTTCTGGAGTCCTGATGTTGTTCTGTCACAACTGAGGTGCCTCCGCCTTCTGCCCCCCAGATGTCCGAACAGGACAGTCTGTGCACTGCGTGGAGGTCTACAAGTACGAGGTGAGTCCCCGTGTGCAATTAATGTTAAGACAGGAACTGTGAGTGAGATGGACAACTTGGATGCAACACTAATTCGTGCTGATGCTGCTGACTTGTTTTTAAATAACATCACGATACACAGGATGTTTAAGAAGCAAACAAGCCCACTCTTTTTTTTTTTCCTAAATTTTTAGCATGCAAGGGGGGGGGGGGTTAGTTTGGCAGCCATTTGACTTTGGACCCCAGGAGTTTTTTCTTCTCACCATTAAGAAGTTTTTGGCTCCTCCCCTCTATTATCATCTGGCATTCTTTCTTCCATTTTTTTTGTTTTCCTTTATCCCTGTTTTTTTACTTATGCTGTATAAATGATGCAGGAATGTATTACAGTACATCCGTGTAAAGGGCCTTGTGGTAACTTAACTGAAAGGAGCTGTATGAAGATTAATTGAATTGAATTGAATCTATCCTTCTGCTGTGACAGCAATGTGCTCGGCCCCAGCATGGGAAGTGGATTAGCTGTGTCACCACGGATTCTGACTGGATGGTGAGTTAAAAAAAAAAAGCCTTAATGCAGTCAGCTTTGTTTTCTGCACATGGGAGTCAGGTGATGGGGTCAGTGGGCAGAATTTTGTGTTTATTTGTGTGGTCATGTGACCCAGCTCTGGCATTTGTCTTCCTAGCTGTGTGGCGGGGGCCCTTCCCTCTCGCTCTGGCACCTGCGCTCACTCTCCCCCACCTCCGTCTTCCCTCTGTCCGGATGCCAACGACAGGCGATGTTCTACCAGGATCTTGTAAGCCTTGCTGTCCTCCTTGTTAATCCCTCACACACACTGATCTTTCAGCAGAGGCAGGTGGGTGACACAGCCCAGGAGCTACAGAACGTGACACCAGTCTTCCTGGGGTGGTGTGCTGGGGAGGTCTGATATTTAATCCACAGTGGGCTCTTTATTACTGAGAATTTATTTGTAACCATTTCATGTAATCCCATCTGTCCATAAGTGTAACTAAATTCATTGAGGGTATTTATTTGTATATTTCTTAATATTGTATTAGGAATGTGTTGATTTCTCCTCTGTCTGTGTAGATCTTGGCTGTGGGGGAGGGCCACTTTGTTTCCCACTGTCTCCTCGGCGGTGAAGTTAAGTCACTGATTCCTTGCACACCCCCGTCACTCAACACACTGGCTCTGAACACCAACAGCACTGAGCATAGGGTGAGTCCCACTGTGACTTTTCCTCTGCTTTATTTCTCACCCATGTCTGCTGGTCTGTGGTTAAGCATCAGTGCTGCTCTCTTGCACACTCTCTCCAGGTGCTGACAGTAGGGGGCAGCAGTGACCAGATTGATGTTTTCACCAACCTGTCATATAGGGCCTTCTCTCTCTCCTTTTGATGCACTCCCATCCTCACACCTCTACCACCGACCTAAAATACATGCCTGTCTGAAGTGTCTGGGAGTATTTGTCTTTATAATAAAGATTTTTTGTCCATTTTGTAGAATTCTGGGTTTTGTCATTCATGACTGTCACACCCTAAAGAGTGTACTCTTTGCTTCCTCGAAATACTGTTCATGCCGGGGGTGGGGGGGAATAGATGAACGTGTGACGTGAACCACGTATATATTAAAAACGACATCAAACATATTCATGAGGATGGCGATCCATGTTGTACAGCCACTGCACAGGATGTTAACCTGGATTGCATGCTTTTAATAAGATTCTACAAGTTCTATAAGCATGATTTCAAGTAAAATGGTGTCCAGAGGAATCAGGAGGCAGCTGATGGTGTCTGTACTACCAGGTGTAGTGGGGCCTTTTTCCCAGATTTCCTGGGTGGAGTTGCTCTGCTTTTCCTTATTTTTACTGTTCCTAAAGGAAGACTGGCAGAGCTTGTACACAGAAACGCAATGCAAGGCTTCTCTGCACTTCTGTTTCTAATCTATTTTGGTGGATACTACTGGATATTACATATAGTGTAGTTGTAATGGGCCTATAAATCACTCGTGTGCTTCTTGAAACCTGTAAACAGCAATCCGGAGTCTTTCACGCACTACCTGGTTAGTATCTTTGTCTCTGCAACACTGACACTGTTACTGAACAAGTTTAATGGGTAATTAGAAATACTTCTAGTATTCGGCTGAAGAGGCCTTCAGGAAATGGATCAGACAGGAGTGTGAAATGCACGAAAACCTCGATGCTTGCGGAACTGGAACACTAGGGTGAGCTGGGAAACATTTATAGTCATTATTTGCTAAGCGTGTGCTTTAATGGCAGCTGCTTAATAAGATATCTGAGATGTGCTCAAGAATGGGAAGATGTTTCTTCAAAGACGAGAACATGGAAGTGCCATTTTTAATACTGAACTGAAAGGGAAACCGAGTAACTGGCAGAAGAGGAAATGCTGAATGGGCAATGGGTCCACTGCTTCCTTTAAAATCACAAAGGTCCAGCAGCAACAATACGAGTAGTATGACAGCAAAGGATTACAATCATCTCTTCAAGCTGCTCATCATCGGGGACTCCAGTGAGTGAAGCTGTCGCATAATTGCTCAAATGTTTTTTTATGGACGAATGTACATGTTGATGTCCCTCCAGCTACTCGTTGTCCTTGTTTAGTATCTCGCTAACCTAGGCCTATGCGAAAGCTGTGATTGTTGAAATAAAATCATTTAGATGGGTGAACAGCTGTGATGATACCTATATGAGACGTATGTTGTGATGACTATTTTCATTTTCCTGAATCAGATCATTAAAACCTGCTTGCCAGAGTGTTCAGTTGGCTTGTGTAATTGTATCTGCTGTTAAAGAAATAGTATCAACCCAAGACAAGTAATTTTGTTGTTAGGGCACATTTATTCAATGATTGTTGAGTCTGCTCTTAATTACTTGATCATCTAAATATATAAATATATATATATATTCCATTGACCTCAGATGTCGGGAAAAGCAGTTTGCTACTCCGGTTTGCTGATAACTCATTTTCAGGTGAGTGAACTTTTATGTGATGTCGCAGACCATGGCAGGCCGATGTGGCACCAGACGAGTCAGTGGATGTTACATTGTCTGTACTGGCTTCTCCTACTCCTTCAGGGAGTTACATCACGACGATTGGTGTCGACTTTAAGATCCGCACAGTGGACATTAATGGTGAGAAGGTCAAGATACAGATCTGGGACACAGCTGGACAGGAGCGATTCAGGACCATCACTTCCACGTAACTGCCAAACTAGTTATTTAAACTGATCTGAACAGCCTTTGGAGCATACTTCTGAATATATGTTTCTACACTCTCTTGTGTACTAATCAAAAGACTTTTTTTTTTTATTTACTTATTTCCATGCCAGCAGGTAGTGCGCACTGAAGGTGATATTTCGTGCCACTAACATGACATGCACATGGTAAAAATTCCTTGTGATACTAAAGAGAGTTCCAATTTCAGGTATTACCGGAACACTCATGGTGTCATCATTGTGTATGATGTGACGAATCAGGAGTCTTTCATCAATGTGAAGAGATGGCTAAATGAAATCTCCCAAAATTGTGACAATGTCTGTACGATACTTGGTAAGTGTCTATTTTTTAGGATTGATAATTTGGCAGGACCGGGCTTGCACAGGCTGGATTGAAGATGGAGGCCTTCTTCCTATTAGCTTTGCAAGAGTGTGACATACCTCATATCCTCTCTTATGTCTAAGTGGGAAACAAAAATGATGATCCCTCCAAGAAGGAGGTCCACTCCCAGGAAGCTCAGCGCTTTGGTGACTCAGTGGGAATCAGGACCTTTGAGACGAGTGCCAAGGAAAACGTCAATGTGGAGGAGGTGAATATCTGTCACATCAGCTACAGCTTGTCAATCGAGGCAGAGTGATGAATGCAATTGACCAACATTTGTTTGTATCTCATTCTCTGTAGATGTTCATGTCGTTCATTCACATGGTTCTGCGTGCAAAAAAACAGAAGCAACAGCACGCAAAGAGAGACAGAGAGCAGGGAAAAGACAAAGTTCGCATCAATTCACACCAGGAGCAAGAGAGACGGATAAAACGGAAAACACACTGCTAGTACCTTAGGGAAATACTGCCTGTGTCTGTGAATTAGGGTTTGTTGATGTCACAATAATATGTCATACACCCTAATACTCATTTTCTACTTCTTTCATTCATTTTTTGTTAATAATAGATTTGTATAGTTTGGAAAATTCTAGTTGGTCCATTACTTAAATATTCTATAAATGTTATTAATCTTTGTGTTTTATTACAAATTGCAATTAAAAAAATAAAATACTCACTGTAATTATTACAAATAAAGAAATCTAAACATCTCCTGTTCTCCCTTTATTTAATATGTCTGGACATGTCTACTCACCGTAGTTTAGTAGCATTAAATCACATGCATTTCACTGTTACCTTCAAAGTACTCAAAGGTTGTTGTGTATTTTTCACTTTAAATAAAAAATAATAAAAAGTTGGGTTAACTATTTCATACCAATGGCCCGTACTATGGGGTTACTGGCTTATCGGAGTAGCTTGTTGGATTTAAGGTAGTCTGGGCAAAATGTGAAACGAATATGAAAAATAAAACGTCATGTGTGTAACTAAACTCTTTTTATTGAGTATAAAAAGAATTGAATACAACAAATTGTCATTAGTTCGTGTACAAAACCATATTAGATTGCATGCTATGTGCATAATAAAATATTCCAAGAAAGAGAATCAAGTAAACAAATAGGAAATAAAGACTAAATGAAAATAGTAATAAAAAAGAAAAAGAAAAAAATCACAGCATCTTACATAATACAAACAGATTAAATAAAATTCCAGTACCCGCGCTTCGGAGTACAGGCCACGGGTGTTCTGACTAGTTAGAGGAGGAGGAGACTTGTTATCGAGCCTTTCTGCGCATGTGCAGCACCACCCTCTTTGGATTAGTGTTAGGTTTTAGGGATTAGGGTAAGGGTTTTATGTTTTCTTTTTTTTGCTGTTAGAGTTAGGGTAAGGATTAGGGTTAGGGGCTATCGATTAGTACTACGGTGGCCTAATTTGACAAAATAGCTCAATTTATCGGAATACCAGCGCTGTAAGTCACGTCCCTACACGGATTGGCGGAGTGCAGGCATGGGGCGGGGTCGCGCGTACGTCACCGCCGCGACGTGTAGTCGCTACTGCTCTCTGGGGTTGCGGAGGAAAGATGGCGTCTGAAAGCGAGTGAGTGTCTATGATAATATTGTTTACATCATTGATGCTGGCATTTGTGATTGAAAAGGCTTAGGGTTAGTTTTGGACAGACATCGTGAATAGATACTTACCCAGGAATTATGTTTATCTGGTGTTTTCCGCAAATAGGGGCCTGTCAGGTCACAGTCGTGACTTTTTAAAGCTTCATGTGGCTGTTTTGTTACTTATGAATAGCTGCTCGCATAACAAATATTTATATATAACGATCGCTGTATCGGAAATCATTCGAAAATTATTAAGAACTTATTTCTTAATATTTGTTTTTTGTCCAAACCTCCTGTGGTTTGGGGTAATACCTCGTTTATCATCTCTGTTTGTACTCAGTGTTTTGTCTGAGATTGAAGTTCTGAAGTCCATTTACCTGGAGGAACTGAGAGTCAGCCAGAACAGCGCCGGGTGAGATAGACCACCCCTGCTCTGGCCTTGCCCTGCCTTGGTCGCTGGGTAGCAGTTTAATTAATATGAATGTCACCTTCTTTAAAATCACCCATACTTACATCATGGTTTATTATCTATTTTTTGCTAGAGACTGGGATGTGAGCTTGGTCCTCCACCCCTCTACAGCTGAAGACTCCCTTTCCCAGTTTGTGAGGCTTACCCTGACATTAACTCTAGACTCACAGGTAGACACTGACACCCCATAAGCCTCTCTCACCTCAGCTTGCCATTGCTGTCGAGTTGCAGCTGCAGAGATCTGGGCACCATGGAGGGGCCTCTGGTCCATTTCAGTGCTCATTCACATGCTGTAACACAAACAACTTCTTTAGTCTTTGAGTGACTTTGAGCAATCTTTAATGTTTGGATGACTCTTACCAGGTGGCAGTGTTTTGTAGTAATTTTGATGA
The DNA here is from genome assembly GCA_015164015.2 of Brevimyrus niger. NCBI lineage: Eukaryota > Metazoa > Chordata > Actinopteri > Osteoglossiformes > Mormyridae > Brevimyrus > Brevimyrus niger. The sequence goes on along the minus strand of JAABNY020000045.1, from coordinate 4,473,286 downwards.
GATTGTGCCTGGTGGGTGTAACGTCTGTCCTCCTCTTGCTCAGTACCCTGCATCATCACCCTGCATCTCCATCCATCACCCCCGGGGTCTTTCTGATGACAAGATCCTCAGGTAAGCAATCAGCATAATCAGGTTTGATTTCCTGTCTGTAGTGCCCACAGTGTGGGTCTCCAAGCCGCTCACTGTGCTCTTCCTGGCCTTATAGTGTTCAGCGCTGTCTCCACATGGAGGCACTGTCCTGTCTAGGAGGGCCAGCGCTCTACCAGCTCATTGAGGTCAGACCTGCCCCCGTCAGGCCCCTGTTGGCCTCTGATTCGCCTTTTGGGTGACTCGTCAAACGGGATGTTGAATGTCTTTCCTTCTTCCACAGAAAGCCAAAGAGATCCTGACAGAGAGCAATATTCCCCACGGGAACTGCGTCATCTGCTTGTATGGTTTCAAGGTGCTGCTCGACCCAGTGGCCCTGTCCACTCTCCGTTGGCTCTGTCGCTCAAATTGTTCACTGTCATTCTGACAGGAAGAAGAAATATTCACCAAGACCAGCTGTTATCACTATTTTCACTCGTACTGCCTGGGCCGCTACATTGCTCATTCGGAAGCTGAGATAAGAGAGAGGAGGAAGGAGATGGAGGCAGACAAGACGAGGGGTAGAGCTGACAGCCAGGTGAAGAACACTCCTAAGGGTGTCCTAGTCTTCAGTGCAAAACTGTGGTTAAGTCTTTTTTAGTTTTAGAATAATTTTGTTTACAGTGTCTGTAATGTATTCTATACACGTATGAAAATGCAAGGCTGGGTTAAGTTTAGCAGAAATTTCTGATTTCAGAAACTACAAAATTTTGCTGCCGTGTATCTTTTTAATGATAGTAATATATATAAAATTTGTTTTTCTACTTCCAGGAGTTGACTGTAGTGTGCCCAGTTTGTCGAGAGCCCTTGACCTATGACCTGGATGTTCTTCTGGCCTCTCCTGCTCCAAACTTTTCCACGGTAAATCATACAGTTTCATTATGGTTGTTAGACTAGCTGCCATTTTCACAGAAAAACTTTGTAAAAGTCCATTGACTATTGCTCATCTTCAACCCAGCTTTTTTGTTTATTCCCTGTTCAGATTTTATTTAAATTAGTTTTTCTCTATTAAGCTTGAAGATACAACTGTACAGGCAGAATTTCGAAAGAAATGGGCAGGACTTCAGGCTATTTTGGAGCGACAAAGGGAAAGGGGAGGAGTTATTGACCCTGAGGTGGAATCTAATCGTTTTCTAATACATATTAATGAGGTGAGTTTTTTTTGTTGCTCTTTCTCCTATTGGTTCTTACTCTCTACTCAGTCCCAGCTGTTGAACACCTTGAACTTGTCCCCTGCAGACACCCCCTGATCCCAGCAGCCTGGGCCCTGCCCTAGACAGCCCTCCATGCCAGGTGGAGCCTGCTCATCCTCCTGAACCCATTCAGCTTCCTGCGTCTCAGAGCCAACCGGTTTCTGGCCACTCTCAACGTAGGCCTGATCCCGGCCACAAGCTGCGCAGCCAGCCAAGGCGGAGGAGGAAAGAGAGGAGCCGACCGCTGCACGAGAAGCCGGATGAGCTTGCAGAGAGTGTGGCAAAGCTCACATTCTGCTCAGGGCCACAGTCCACATTCAAGGGGAATGAGGTCGCATCAGACGGTCAAAGAGAAGCTGCCGTTTTGGCGAATGCTATCGGCTCAGAAGGCGGCGTGCACCCGAGTGCAGGCAATATTGCAGACGGGGAGATGCATGCAGATGTGCATTTATCAAAAACCACGGCCAGTGGGCAGCCTGTAAAGCCATCAAGGATGGACGCCATCCCAGCCCCCAGCGCACCAGGGAGGGAACAAGGCCAGAGATGGGACCGAGAAAGGAGGAGGGCGCCACGAAACTTAGGACAGCAGGCTGGTCAACCGGAGGAAAGAAGTGTCAAAGGGGCGGACCGTTGGGAGGCTCCCAGGGACAGCTTCCATTTCAGGGGAGGTCGAGGTCAAAGGGGAAGGGGCGGTGCTAATCCCCACCATAGAGGTCGAGGACCAGGAAGAGGGAGTGGGAGGACCTTTAGTCATAGGGGCACAGAAAGAGTGGATGGCTGGGATGGAGATGCTTGGAAGAAGAATGAGATGTATGTCCATTTGAATTCCCCAGAGTAGCTCTCCACACTGTCACTGGGACATTCTGAATTAAATGAATGCATGCTCATTCGTCTACTAGTAATATGCTCACCTAGACTTAATTCTGGACATTGTAGGTTTGTACTGGAGTCCACAAAGCACTTGAAATTTTAAAATGGCTCTGCTGGCATTTCTAAAAGGTCAGGGTGGCTGTATTCCCCTGATATTACCTGTATCGTTCACAGATTAAGCTGTAGTACTTATAGTACTTCACAACACTGTGTAAGTATTTTAAATTCAACACCTTGGAACCTTACAATACAGCCACACACTGTGCTGTATGATATCAGAACTGCCAGACAGATTCAGATGGAGCCGTGTTTGACCGACGTTCATGTTGGTGCTCTGCTTGTCCTGAAGTACTGATTCAGACTTCGGAGGTACAATGAAAAGGTTAATAAAACAATAAGAAAGCACGTGCTGAACAGTGCCCGTTGCTTGCGATGCGGTGAATGCTTCTACATTCATAATACTTTTAAAACCAGAGAATTTATCGATCAGCCGTCTACATCTGTATGTATATGTTCTGATCCGGATGATCACTACAGCCTTTTGTGAACAGTCTTGTTAGAGGTTTTAGACCCATTGTACGGTAGTGATCACAACATGGTTAAATTCAAGGTTAATTTTAGTGTCCGAAGAGC
>JAABNY020000045.1:4452122-4470364 GCA_015164015.2 Brevimyrus niger | reverse complement strand
CCAGGCGGAGACTCGAACCCGGGTCCCAGAGGTGTGAGGCAACAGTGCTAACCACTGCACCACCATGCCGCCCCATACAATAGATATCGTAATTAGTAATTATTTTGGAAAACCGGAAAGCAAATATACGTCTAACCTTAAACCAGGGCAGTTCTTTTACAGGGGTTAAGGAAATACATGCCAATACATCACCAGACGGGTGAGTTTTTAACTATTGAAAAGATCAGGAGCTAAGTCAGCTTTACATGGGGCTTGACTGTTTTGTTCTGGAGGAAGATTGGCATCAAAATAAAATACGGCTATGTTCAAAATACTCGGTTCTATAGCCCCGGGTGATTATATAAACTAAAACGTGGCACTAAGGCGGCGTCCAGCAGTAACTTTAGACGCTTCTCGGTGCTGGAGTTATGGATAACAAAATAAGAACTGTAACAGGATCTGTCTTGTGGGAATAGAAACGGAATATGCCTTGAGGAGTCTACGTCAAAAGATGAAAAATAGTTGCAAAAGAAGTTGAAGTTCATTGTCATATGTACGAAGTATAGCGTACAGAGCACAATGAAATTCTTACTTGAAAAAACCCCTTCCTCGCAGACAGAACATAAGACATGATACACAGAAGACATAGAAGACAAAGTGGTGTAGCAACAATAAATAATAAATAAGTTAAGTTGCATAGTGTGAATGTGCAAATGTAAAGTGTCAGTGCATAGTGTGGAGTAAGTTGCATAGTAAGGGAACCACAGTTACTGAGTGTTGAATAGCCTGATGGCACTGGGGTGAAAACTGTTCCTGAATCGAGTTGTGCGTGTGTGAATTGTCCTGAGTCTCTTGCCTGATGGCAGGGAAGTTAAAAAATGCCAGTGCAGAGTGGCTGGGGTCTTTCAGGATGCTCTTAGTTTTCTGGAGACAGCGCGTCTTATAAATGTCCGTTATTGCGGGGAGTGGTGTTCCTGTGATCCTCTGAGCTGTTTTCACCACCCTCTGCAGAGCTTTCTTGTCCTGAGCAGTGCAGCTGCCGTACCAAGACGCAACACTCCCTGTGAGGTTGGACTCCACAGTGTACCCCTAAAAGCTGGTGAGGACAGAGGTGGACACCCCGGCCTTTTTTAGGCGTCTGAGGAAGTGGAGTCGTCGGTGGGTTTTTTTGGTGACCGCTGCTGTGTGTTCTGAGGACTTGAGGCTGGCACTGAGGGTGACCCCAAGGAGCCTGAAGTTGCTGACCCCTTTCCACAGCACCTCCTGTGTAGATAGGGGGATGAGCTGCATCCTGCCTCCTAAAATCCAAAACCATCTTGGTTTTTCTGACGTTGAGAGAGAGAGGTTGTTCTCCTGACACCACTTTGCCAAGAGTCTCACCTCCTCTCTGTAGGCCGTCTCGCCATTGTTGCTGATCAGGCCCACAACGGTGGTATCATCAGCAAACTTGCTGATTGTGCTGGAGCTGTGCCTGGACACACAGTCGTGTGTAAACAGGGAGTACAGCGTGGGGCTCAGAACACAGAAATATCATCCCTTTTGCTTGCTTTATAGATAGCGCACATCCAACATTTTAAATGTGACACCTAAAACGGTACTATACTAACATAAGCTAAGTGCTATGCGGTGCTTCCAGTCACTGCTGGTAGGTGCCACGCTTTGCTGGATGCCAAGGAACAACTACAGCAGGTTCATGAGCGAGGATTTTCATATGGACTCCGAAATGGAAACGGACGGGGCTAAGTGGGGCAAGAGCAAGTACTGGATTGCAGACTAGTAGAAGCTATTATCAAGGCCAAAGGAGCGGGAACTGAAACCTTAGGGGTTGTATTTGAATTTATTCTTACTATGCTAAGCTGATGAGGCAGCTGGGGGGCTTACGTAAAGTTGTGATTTATGTCTTGAGAGTCTTCCAGATGAAAACAATTTGGCCTGCATTCTCATGGCCACACAGCAATTTATGACCAGTTTCCGTACATTTCAATTTATTTATTTCACCCACGTGTGTCCAGGGGAGAACTTAGAGATGATAGGATGATAGGGGGCTGAGTCTTCACTGGGGAGGGGGGAGGGGAGGGGAGCTGATAGCATTCATGACTTAAGCCAATAAATACACACTTATTTGGGGGCAAGGGTGCTAAAGCCCCCCTAAAATAGGCCTAAAAACCTAAACGATACACTGGGCCTTGAGGGAAAATTGGCAAGGCCCCCCTTCCATTTCCAAATTCACACCTAAGGCCTGCTTACGCCAGTTGCAGCAGTTGCAGATGATGAAATTTGGGTGGCCTTCAAATAGCATACCCATCATGCAGTGCAATATTTAATTTCAAGTATTGTATCATTTTTTTTTGTTGTGTTATGACTCCCACCATAATGAGACACATAATACATAAAAATTACAGATATAGAAGTAACATGGTAAAATTCAAGTGAGATGTATAAGCTCTTTTTTCCTCATGAATGATATGCATATATGTGAGATTTGCAGTTGGAGGGGGATGCTTGATGTCGCTAGGGGGGGCAAGGGCAGCTGGCTGAGCTGCCCCACCCTGTTAATGATGTCCCTGTGTGCGACAAATATTAACCAAAATATTAGATCAAAAGCTCCTCTTGTAAATATAACTGCATCCCAGTTTGCCTCACTCTACCAAGTTATGTCCTCTCTAAGCTGGAGGACACTCAGCTCTCCAGAGCAGCCCCTGTCAAGCCTCCTCTAACTCATTCTGTGCATCAAGGATCCTTTGTTCTTTTGCAGAGCCTCAAGAGCCTCAGAAGAAACTTGCCCACCAAGGTCCTCAGATGGGTGTGCTCACATCATAAACTGTAAAGCACTACATCTAAATCACATTGTTTTTGAGCTGTCGAGATTCAAGAAGACAAGAAAAGCTAAGGCCTCCTTGTACACTCTTGAGTTTGCTTTGGTTGTTAAATTTTTGCAACTGATTCATTTTGGGAAGGATGCATGGTGATATTCAATTTTGCATGTGTGTCTGTCATTTAAATTAGACAGGAGGACCTTCCAGGGTTCAGCATCAGAGGGTATATGCTGAAGCCCTGGCAAACACTAGGAAAGCACAGTTTTTTTGGGAAACAAAGCTCATCCAAGGTAATAGGCAATTTTAACATATTAAGTTCTGTAGAATTAAATAATATAGTAAAGCTATATTTGAAAATGTAGCTTTGCGTAATAGTAGTTTATTTTAAATGTATTCATTATACATATTACAAATGGATTTTTTATTTATCTGTATGGGGGATGGGGGCAGGGTTGAGGGTGGCTGGCACGGTACTGATCTGGATGCATGACTGATTGGGCTCTCTCACCTGGGGGAAAGGGGGCGTTATCTGTGTAACTGTACACCATCACCGTTACCTATGAATATTTGGATATTAAGCGTTAACTGGCCATTTGTATTCCGTTGTAATCTGTTATGTAAATCCAGACAATCCAAACTGCTAATTAAACGCAAATTTTTAAATCATTATTTGATGTTCGTTCATTTTGCTGTAATATGATGCGACATAATACTGCGGGACCATAAGGTTGCATGGAGCCAGCCGGGCGCTGCTGTGATTGGCTGAGCCAGCCAGGTATAGTTTAGGTGCGCTTGTGGCCGCTCATATCATTTACCCCCACCTCCCTTCTGCTAGAAGTAGCCAGTAAATGCCTACATCGGCTAGGAAACTAAACAAAGACAGACTTCGTTAGCAGTTTTTAACACAGATGTAAATGTAATGTCTTTTCCATCCGATTTGCATGGTGTGATTAGTGTTTATTTGACCAGGGGTGGCTCTTTTGCACGCCATTTGTGCACTTTTACCTGGAAAGCGGTCAGGTTCTGCAAAGCGTTTTAAAACCCAGGTAAGTGCCAGAATGCATGTAATATGCAGGTGTATTTGGCGTCCACTTCTTTGGTGTTTAAAATATTTTCGCGAACAGACACGCTTGAGTTTAACACACGGGCTAAATGATATTAGGGTCCAAGGTGAGGAGGATGGAGGCCAAGGTGCTGCTGTTCGCCGTCTGCCTTGTTGCAGGTGAGACGGCATCTTTCCGAGGATTACCGCGAAATCGCTTTACACCTGCCGGCAAACGCATACTGTATTAAAATTATTAGTACAGTCGTGTTGCGGTGTTAACTCTAAGGAATAATATATTTTCTGTCCTTTTAACCAGGTCTTCTGACATGTGATACACAAGGTAATTAACGCTGTAATTACTGCAATTTTCAGGGGTGGCTGGTTGTGCCTCAAGTATTACTCTGTTTTTCCAGAACCGTGTAACACAGTTACACACATTCTGAGCTGCAGAGTAGGGGTTCCTAACCACTAGCCTGCGAAAATCTGAAGGTTTCGCAGAGGAGTTAATTTAAAAGTTACACTTTTTAGTTTTACGCCAGAAAGGCAAATGATAAATCGCCGATCAAGTTTTCCACGACCATCAATTGATTGGGAACCCCTACTGTACAGTATGCACTTCCTGGTCATGCTGATTGGAAACACTGTGTAATGTTTTTTTTTTTCTTCCGAGCGCTTGCAGTGTGTGGCAGGAGACTCCTAGGTAACAGGATTGTTGGAGGAAATGATGTGCGGGAAGGGGCGTGGCCATGGCAGGTGGATATCCAGATGGGCAGCAGGGGCCATGTCTGTGGGGGCTCACTCATAGCCAAGGACTGGGTGCTGTCTGCTGCCCATTGCTTCCCAAAGTAGGTGCTGCCTATTTCCCTTTACATGGATGTAGAAGCTTTGGTTGAGTGGGCTTCGCTTTTAAAATGCAGCATTCCTCAGGCTCGCCGACGTCTCGTCCTACCGGCTGTACATGGGCAGACACCAGCTCAGTGGCGTCAATCACCATGAGGTGTCCAGTCGGGTCCGCCGAGTTGTGGTTCCAGCAGGCTACACCAACCCTCAAGAGGGCCAGGATGTGGCTCTGGTCCAGCTGGCCACACCGGTCCAGTGGTCAAACTGGATCCAGCCAGTGTGTTTGCCCAGTGACAATGCTGTGTTTCCCAGCGGGATGCAGTGCTATGTCACTGGCTGGGGCCACATCAGGGAGGGGGGTGAGTTGAGGGTGCCGGCTGGGCTGATCATGATGCCGGTTAACCCATGAGCCATATGAAAAGTGTCAGAATGCTTCTACTGATGCTACGCAGCTTAAGAAGACATATTTCCAAGCCCAGTTATTCCTGCCTTTCTTCTGCAGCCAAATGTATCCTTCTGCTGTTCTTGTTTTCCTTGGCTAGTGTCTCTGCCTGGTGTGGGGACCCTACAGGAAGTGCAGGTGCGCATCATCAGACAACTGTCCTGTCAGAAGATGTACCAGGTTCTGGCCTTCACCTCTGACCAAGTGGACATACTTCCTGACATGATCTGCGCCGGGTTCCCAGAAGGAGGCAGGGATTCCTGCCAGGTACAGCTTCCTCCACTACTTCTGTATACCAGACTCTCTTCACATTTACTCTTGATCCTTATGTCCCTTAATCTGCACCAACCCTGCCCTATCTCACCCCCACTCCCCTGTCTCGCCCCCCACTCCCCAGGGTGATTCAGGGGGGCCCCTAGTGTGCCCCATGGTGAACGGGACCTGGGTACAGGCTGGGGTGGTGAGTTTCGGTCAAGGTTGTGCCCAACCGAACAGGCCTGGCATTTACGCTAAAGTCTCCACCTTCGCCAGCTTCTTCCGCAGCACGGTGCCAGAGATCCAGCTGCACAGCGCAGCCTTCGGAGCCCGGGTCTCGGCCCTGGCCGTGCTTGCTGCTGCAGTATCGTCTTGGCTTGGATAGCATCATGTGCCATGACCAGGAAGGGCTGTTTGTGTTTATTGGGACACCAAGAGCACATAAGAGCCAAAGTGAGACCTGCCAAACTACAGAAGCTGGGTGTATAACGGGACCAGAACACCCAAGAGCTAATCGTGTTGAATTTGTCACATCTTTAACTTGAGCGACTGATTGTTGCTGACTGAACCAACTACAGCAACGCAAGGTCCTGCAAGGCTCACGTCTCCGTGAAGTTGCCGCAGCCTACTTTGAAAACGCCAAGCAACTGAACAAGAAACCCTGTGGAGTGGGACATGGAATGTTTTCAGTAAGCGCAGAGGAATACAAAACACTAAGCAGACATTTCTAAGTGTATAGGAATGGCAGCTGCACAAGTTCCTGGGGTGTGTGCTTAAGGGTGCGACCCAGGAAGAAGAGCATGGCGCAGAGCTGAGGGACACACGTTTGATCGTTCCAATGTCAACTCACCTTAACTGCATATGATCTTAAGTGGCTAAACCAAATTTCTAAAAACATTTACATGGGGATCAAATAAATGTCTGATTTAATGAAAAATATTAGTGTCACTAAATGACTAACTCAACAACAAATGGCCTGGGAGAAAGCAGATTCCAATCCAGCTTGAAATGGTTTTACTAAAAACAGTAGTTAATGCAAAGTACATTCATGCTGTATTCCCTATTCCTGTTTTCTATGCCCTTACCCATGCATTCACGTTTTTCTGAACAGAGATTGCAAACATTACCTCTGTAGTCGGTGTCATTATTTTTACTAAACTACAGTCATAACATGGAATCACACTACTGTGTCAATCAAGCCATTATGGAATCAGTTCAGTGTCCACTGTGAGCACTGGTGATCAAAGCATCAGTCTTGATGTATAAACATCTCAGGTGTCAGAAATGCTGGGTGTGTCCGAGAGGATCATGGGAGAACCCAGTTGAAGTTCCTGCTGAAGTGACTCCAAGTCAGCTGGGCTCATCCGGTGCACCTCAAGCCAATCGGAAAGCAAGGAGGCTGATAATGGGGCAGAGTCACTGTGGCTGAAGCAATAAAGGGAAGAAAAAGGCATTAGTATACAGTAGGTTCACTTACTATATTGAGAGGTAAGTCATCTAGGCTTAAGCTTTAAAAGGCCTGCTGACCTGTCCTTGGGGTCAGGCTGCTGGAGGTCGGTGAAGGACTGTGTGAGGAGCTCATCCAGGTCAAAGCCCACCCCATAGCCAGCCCCACTGCCTTTAGGCGTGACTGAGAACACAGGAGGGAGCACGTCCTCGACCTAAGTGCATGTTCAAAATGGTCAAAAAAGTTTATATGGCAGGACCAGTAAAACATACAGGGGCAATTACCCTGGCATGAGTTTAGCTGCACTAAATCATGTGACTTATTAAACTCCTCTGCTGTGTCATTAGACTATAGTTTAAGACACCAAAAATGTTTTAAACTGAACCCAACTGCTCTTCCCTATTAGAAATAAACTATTAAGCTGAACCACAGTTAAGCTAATGATAAATTGTTCACACACACAGAGTAGTAATCATACAACAAATGGGAAAAAAACAAATAGTATAAGGAGGACAAATGGAGGGGAAATGAAACACTGTGAACTTACCTGAGACTTGGAGAGCTGCAGAGTGACTGTGTGAATGTCAGGGATGCTGCCCCCTACTGGTTGCTCTGGGGTTGTGGACTCATGGATGGGCCGTGGTAGCACAAAAGATCCTGATGGTGGGCTTTGAGAATGGTTACTCTGGGAGGGATGAACCTTCTCTATGCTTCTTGGCCTAGTAGAACTCAGATTGGGAGGCAATTTTCCGTTGGTTTGGGTAGCCATGCTTACATCCCCATTGACTTCAACATGGAGTTCTTCCCCCCCAGAGGGGATGTGAATTTTATTAAGGAACACCCCAAGAGGTAGCAGCTGATGTTGGGGGAGCGACGGACCTGTTGCCGGTCTGTCTAGCCCTGGCCAGTTCTCCATCGTGTCGTATGTGTTGCCCCCTCTGAAGTCTACCTGGTGTCGGACTGAACTGTTTTTGACTGCCGTGCAAGACCCAAGGCCGTCAATGCCCACATGGGTACTGAGCATATCCATCCTGCCCACTGGTACCTGCATGACAGGAAAAGGGACTGGAACGGCCGGGGAGCCCCTTGGCTGGTAGAAAGTAGACAAGGTGTGGTTCGTTTTGGGGACCGTTTGATGCTGAGGCCCTTTGCTTTGTAGCTGGTGGTCGCTTGCACCATTGTTTCGTTGGCCAGAGTTTGACTCTACCAGCTGAAGTCCCTTTCCCAACAATGGCTGGATCTGACCAACCGTTTCCGCACAAAGCGTGTGGACCTGACTGTCTTTCTTCCCGCTGACGCTGTCTGTGATTGGCTGAGATCTATCAGTGCAGCTGTCCATCATCCGTATCCAGCGCTGCAACAGGCTTTTGTCATTGTCACTCAGGGGCACTCCTCTTAAGGACTCAGCTGCCTTTCCGTCTTTCTTTTCCTTCTCCTTCATCTTCCTTTCTCGCTCCCTGGCTCGCTCTTTCCTCTTTCTCCTCTTCTCTTCCCGTTCTCTTTGGCGTTCTTGTGCTGTGATGGGGCGCCTTTGTTCCGACTGTGAGTTTGAGAGGGAGCAGCTTGCTAGGACTCCTCCTCTCCCCATATCTGTGGGCAGTGACATTGAGGACCCATCTGAGAGAGAGAGAAAGAAAAAGAGAGAAAGAGACTGACTCAGATCATCACCTTCAGGTAACATAATTCCACCACCCTTTATTAGGTTTACTTCTTGAACCCAACTCACAGACAAGCCAGCTAATTTGTGTCGATATTCTGCTATTGTGCACTGATAACCCAGATAACTTGTTGATGTTGTGTCGACAGTGATAAGTTCATCCTTACTGAAGTACTTCATTATCTATTGATATTTGCTCTGTAGAGCAGCACTCAAGACCACCTCACCAGCTTTCCTGCTTTGCACTACCCATGACCTCATGGCGCTGTCACACTGGCTCACCTGATCTGGCCCTCTGTCGCAGGGCCGACTTTTGCAGTACTGCTTTAAGGGCAGCTTTTGTGTCGTCCGAGATGGCCCCTTCCTTTCTGACCCCATCCCCCGACCCCACCTTACCCCCTCGAGTCAAAGAACGGGACAGGGACTGAGAGAGGGACTGCGAGAGGGACTGGGCTTGTGACTCAGAGAGGGTCAGGGAGGGACAGGGGCGTGAGCAAGATAATGGGGCTTGGACAAGAGAGGATGAGGGCATCTGATTGGGGAGAGTGTGGTTCTGACTCATTGATGTAAGAGACCCTTCATTCTGCGGTGGTTCCTCTCTCCCTGCAGTATGTTCAATTGTGTGTGAGGGTGAGGTGCCTTGTGTGGAGACGGGTGTGGTCAGATCAATGGTCTCTGGTTCTGGGTGGCCACTGTCAGAGTTTGCACTCAACATATCCACATCCTGGCTTTGGGTCAATCCGGGCTGTGACTTGGTCAGATGAGGTGGGGGTTGTTTACAGAGTTTAGGGGTCTGATCCGTGAATGCTGCCTGAGAGCCTGTGATGCCTGGTTCCTGCTGAAATTCTTGGCTTGGCAAATGCTGAACTGGTAACTGCCCTGGCCCAGTGGTTGGTGTGTTACCAGTGGCACCCGCACTGGCTGCAAGGGAGCCGTGACGCTTGCCATAAGCTGGCTTGGGCAAGAACCGGATCTTCCTCCCGCCCTTTTCTTTCTGCCGGTGGAAGTCTTGAATCTCATCCAGGATGGCCTCTTTAATCTGCTCCCTATTGAGTGGGAGTTTGTCAAACTCAAAGTCAAAGGCTGGCACACACACAGGCTCGTCGTCTGGGTCATGGTACTTCGCAAGGTAGGGGTGAGCCAGCGCCTGGGTCACCGTGATCCGCTCATGTGGGTCAAAGCACAGCATGGCCCCCAGCAGGTCCAGGGCATTTGGCTCAGCCTGGGGATACAGTGTTGTCAGAGAAGCGGGTGCTCGGGGCGGAAGGCTCTGAACATATGAGCGGACCCGGTCCGCTCCTATGGCCCCTATGATCCCCTCTGGGGGTGTACCCAGTACAGAAAGAATAAGCTGCAGCTGGTGGACATAGTGCTTGCCAGGAAAGAGCTGCTTCCTTCCCAGCATCTCAGCGAAGATACAACCCACTGACCACAAATCAATGGCCAAGCTGTAGTGGTGCAGGGACAACATTAGCTCAGGGGCCCGGTACCACCGAGTCGCTACATACTCTGTCATAAAAGAGCGGGACTCCTCGGGCCGCTGGCTCAACCCTCGAGCCATCCCAAAATCTCCAATCTTCAGCTCACAGTTTTCATTGACCAGTAGATTGGAGGGTTTCAGATCTCGGTGGATCACATTGGCAGAATGGACATACTTGAGGCCTCTCAACAGCTGGTAAAGGAAGTACCGAGTGTGCTCTTGTGTCAAAGGCTGATGGGAGTGGATGATCTGATGGAGGTCACTCTCCATCAGGTCCAGAACCACATAGCTGTTGGGAAGACATATGGGATGGTTATCACCATGGCAACATATGTTCCATGTTGTATGGTATAAGGATGATCCCTGAGAATCCAAGGCCTTCCAGACACTTACACAGACTTGAAGGCAGAGTGAGGTAAGGCCGGCTGCAGGATGTCTTTGATGGCAATGATGTTGTCATGCTTGAAATGCTTGAGAATCTTGAGCTCCCTGAGGGTACGCTTTGCATTGGTCAGCACCTCAAAAGCATTGGGGATTTTCTTTATAGCCACCCTCTGACCTGAGATCATGTGGTACTATTGTTAGTCAAACAAACAGCATGACTTTTTCGATATAGAGGGGAAATGGTAAACGGTCAAACAATACTGAGTTTTGTGGGTTTCACTTCCATGAGAAATTTTCATTAGCAAAACAGCCAGTTGAATGAACAGGTGATGTTTAAAATTCTACTGAATGTAAGCCACGTTAGCTAAAAACTTATGGCAATCAAATGAACTGTAATAATGCCATCTTACCATTGTCCCGCCTCCTGGCAGAGGAAACAACACCATAGGCTCCTGTTCCGATGGTCTCTATGATGTCATACTCCTCACCCACCTCAAACTTCACATCTAGTGAGTGGGCTTTAAGTAGAGCCAGGTTTGAGTCAGCAGTGGAGGTTGTGTCGTCATTAGACTCAGTTTGACATCCAGTCCTTGCTTGGCTGTTCTTATTGTTGTTATCCATGCTGGTCGTCATGGTGATGCCAGATGTTGAAGACCGTTCTTTTGGAACATCAGCTTTCCCATATTCACTGGCTGACATAGTCCTGAAGTAAACATAAATGGGATTAGAACGAATATAAAAACACAGCCATGTCCGCCAGAGACCGCGTTATGAACGGGAGAGATTAACGGAAACAGACAACACGTGTATGGTGGCGACCACAACAAATCTACATGCTAATCTGAAGTAAATTAAACAATTAAACCAACTATCTTTATACATAATCTAGAGTTTCCATTATATAGTGAACACGATGTATCATGTTTAATTAAACTGGTACATATAACGGTGTTGATTCAAAATTGTTTGCAGGTAAGCGTCCTACACCATTAACATTTCTTGCTTATTTCTACATTACTGCAGTTTAGGAAGTTGCCATTCTGGTTAATGTTTATTATTGAAAAGTTACCAAGTATCTAGCCATGTCTCAGCCACGCTTGCCAAGAAAACTCGAATCGAACGATTTCCTGCTAGTTTTCTTATAACAAATTGTTTCAGTTGTGCGACAAACAATAATCGCACAATGAAGCCGGTCAAATGTGTTTTACTATGTCTCTCTCAAAAGCATTCGTTTATATAATATATAATTCGTTTATATAGAACCGAAAATTTCCTTATCTAGTTGCTATGATGAATATTTGTATTCAGTATTATGAATTTCAGGCAAGATAAACTGACGTTTTTGACGCTACATCGTATTAATTATAAAATATGTAGTCAAAATAAACATTAATGTAATGAAAGACAACCAACTTACGTGATTTACAGTCGGTGCATACCGATAAACAAACACATTACCTTAGTCTTTCACGCCTCTTTTCTACTTCCTAGTATTCTTCCGCGTTCACTTTGAATAGCAGGTCCTGTATCCAATAAAATTGAGAAGCCAAAAAGTTTGACCAATAAGACAGCGGGGGTGGTTCTCTTGGCAGTATGCTTTTTGGTCACTCTGCTTGGGCGGTGTATGCCTGAAATTTTGCTTTTCTCGTTAAAGCTCCGAAGAACAATGTATCGTAGAATTCACAAATTTTACTGATAGATGTGGAATTCTTCTTCACTTCATGCTGCATGTTGATTATGCGAAAAATTCACAATAAAACTTAATATAAATTCAAACATGCAGTAACTTACTTGTACTCACAAAGATTTCATTTTGTATGATAAATAATACGCTCATTGTAAAGCAGAATGGTGAACGTCCCAGCTGCTCAGAACTATGTTCTGTTTGGGAAAATGTTTGAGACTACCGTGTCTTACAAAGTCCATTTTTCCAAAATTCCAGTCTGAACCGCCCACATCCTAAAAAGTTTTTTCTTCATCCAGTGGTCTGAACAACCAATTGACTGTTGCCTAAAATGCGCGTCCAATACCCTCGATCCGGACTTTAAACACGTATCTGCCTTCATATACGTTGTTAGAAACTGCAAGATTTGGTGTGCGGAGAGAACAGGCTGGAATGCTGCTTTATTAACTGCCTCGTTTAACGGTTTGTAAAAAAAACACACTTGTACCGTACAGGTACGAGATGGCAGGGAGGGCTCCCGGCTGGGAACAGGCAGCCCGCTGGTCGCTCTGCACGCTCGGCATGCTGTTGTCTGTGTACGCCCTGCATGTGGAGCTTTCCCGGGAGAGAGACCCGGGCTACCAAGCCATGTGCGACCTCGGCGCCTCGGTCAGCTGCTCCAAAGTCTTTACGTCCAGGTAGGAGGTGGCGAAGTACACAGTTAACGTAACACTCTTTGTGATTAAGTGGTGATTTAGGAGTATATGTGGTCAATGACATTTGGGATGTAAATTATGAACCTATAAATATATGAACTATATTTGCGGAAGTTTCAGACATAAGTTTTTTTTCTGCGATCTATTATGGCATATCTCTGAGTATTCAATGTCGTGTCACGTGGCGGTGCTCGCTGAAAGCAAACTGTGGACGTGTTCAAGAGAGCACATGATGCCACGTTTAGTGCGGCAAAGCCACACAAACCTACGTCCTGACGATAATGTACGTTGAACTGCTAAGTGATATATATATGTGTGTGTGTGTAATATGCAAATATAACATATGTGCAACATTTCTACATAATCATGACGTTTAATTTTACGATTTTATGTTGTAGGTGGGGCCGTGGCTTCGGACTAGTGCAATTAGTCTCGTCAAAAGAGAGCATATTAAATCAGCCTAACAGTGTCCTGGGAATCATTTTCTATATGCTGCAATTGGCATTGGGTCCGTGTACGTCGCCTACACACACACACACACACACACACACACTACTGCATGGTTCCCGACAGCGGTGCCTAATTGAATAACTTTTCACTCTCCCTTTTTCTAGGTCAGTCAGCGTCCAGCAGAGCAGCTCTGTTTCTGGTGTTTTCCTCTTGGCTTTCAGTGGCAGGGTCGCTTTACCTAGCTGGAGTGCTGCTCTTCATTCTGGAGGACCTCTGCCTGGTGTGTGTCACAACGTACCTCATCAACTTTGCTTTGCTCTACACCAACCTCAGGAGGAAAAGGGGGTTGACTTTGGCCAAGGAGAAGGCTGGTTGAGAGGCTGCAAGATAAACAGCAATAAGCATTTGCATGTGGCCATAAAAGATGAAGATGTTTCCTTGACTTTACAGTTACATTGAAACATGCATAAAGAGGAATTCAGATTTATTAATTTCCATCCTTGATTTTAACACAATATTGTATCTTTTTTTAAACCAATTTCATATGGGACGTCTATTCTGATTCATGGTAATCCTACAGGACATTAAAAACGTATGGAAAGTAACACCTGCAAAATATCAATACAACATCCCAGTTTTGTGTTTTGTTCCAAAAGTAACATACCCACTTTTAACGGATTAAACTAATGCATTTAAAATGCAGTGTTTGTAAGTTTTCTAAGGAACATTCTATGGGAGAAGTAGTTTTGAAATAAAATATAAAGGCTTGGACCATGTCTGCTTTGTCTTTCCAGGATTTACCCAGTGGTTAGATAATGTGTTAAAGACGATGGAGTGAGTAAATTCAGATGTTATGGTGCATAAAGAGTACAGACACCTACTGCGACCATTATACAGTGGTGGAACTCAAACTTAATCTGTTCAGAACTCAGGATCGAATCCTAAAAAGTTCGAGTTCTGATTGAATTTTCACCATAAGAAATAATGGAAAACCAATTACTTGGTTCCCGGCCCCCAAAAATTACACCAAAATATGTTTTTTTTTTTCACATTTTTTTTTCACATTTATCAAAACAGTAATTTTTAAAGTAAGAAAATAAATATATCCAAACTATGTGTCCTTTTCCAATCGCCTGCTCCATCTTTAGTGTGCCACGCCCTCTTGTTAATCTGGTGTGGAATCCCTGTGTGATCAGCCGTTTCTGGTTGTTGTGATTAGTACTCTATTTAGTTGCATTTCAGTTTTTTTCCCCAGTCCGGTCATTGTATTGCCCGCCTGCGGTTTGCCTGCCTTACCTGTAATTAAACCCCATATTCCCGATACCCTGACGTCTGGGGCTTAGTCTCCATTCTGTCCCAGCTGGGTACAACAATATTATAATTAAATGTATTAACGGTTTATTATTAATATAACAATAATAAATCTTAATTTTGAAATGTATTTTATTATACAATAATAATTACTGTTTGGGATTGTGCACAATTAATCATTCTCTAAATGTATTTTTACTGTCTAAATATATGTATTTAGCTAGTGTGCTTTAACCCTTTGTCTCTGCTGAGAGACGTGTGGCTTGACTCATTTTCCCATTCGTACAAGTTATCTTAGGTCAGCGTTTACGGTTTGACTCATGAGATTCAGTTCGAGTTCTAGGTATTTTTTTTTACGAAGGAGTTGGTTCGACTTTTATGAAATTTGCGTTATAATGAGTTCGAGAACTGAGGTACCACTGTATATGAAATGCCGGAGCACTTTAACTTGATGATGTCACAAAAAATCACACTTTTTGTAAACGGTATAAATGCTGTGTCCAAGCACGAAACAATGCACTTTTTCTATGGATACCTACGAGTTACGTTACATCACACTGTAAGACTGGCTTACCATATTAGATAAGTTTTATTGTCCAGAAGGTAGCCTTATTTTAGTGGCCAAAACTGTATTTCTGCGTGGTGCGTTTTTGCCTTTCAGAGAGCAAAACAAACAAATTTGAGCAGTTGTCAAAAAGTAAACAACACATTTTCATAGATACGCATTTCTTTAGTTTAATTTGTATTGTACTGCCTGTAGCGTTTGATGTGGTGGAGCGCAGACTGCATTTATGGTCAAATACTACACCCAGTATAATTAAACTTAAAATCAAATTGAATTAAACAGAATTTTCTTCACGCATTTTCTTCTAATTGTGACCGCCCCCAGAATGGCTTCTGCGGAATAGCCCCTCTCGGTTCCGTGGGGTGGTATGATCCAGAGTTTTTAAAAGCTCCAAGCTCGCGGGGGGTGTGGCACAGATTATCCGGCGAGTGTCGTAAGGAAGGTTTGTGAATTCCCTACAACCAGAGTATATTTCTCCGTAAGATTGTGGATTATTCCAATAGCATAAAAATCAAGAACCCCAACCTGATGGCATCCAACGGTAAGAAGCGTTAGTAATAAATTATGGGTCAGCGGTCAGTTTAGAAAATGAGGGTAGTCTGGTGCACAGGACGCTGGATGTACTGCTGCAGCAGCAGCCCGTTGGAACATTAATCACTGACAATAACTGCCTGTGTGTGTGTGTAAAGGTTAATATAAGCCCGTACTTTGCGTGCTTGGGACCCATGTCTGTTCTGACGGAGCGTGTATCAATTTCCCGGTTCTCGCCTGACTAGCGCAGCGTCCGGCTTACTCCTGACCGCACACAAAGGGAGCGGAGCGTGTCAATCCAACCGCCATTTTGTTAGCCGGCTGGCTAGCGCGCTAACGCTGTAATCGCAGTTGACATGGGAACCTGCGTCATAGTGCTTTGGTGGTTCTGTACTCCACTCATTTTAGGTATCTGTTAAAGGATATTCAGAAACGTGCAGAAAACATAACTTAAGGGGCGACACAGGGGGAGAGACCCGGGCAGATGTGTCGGTCTCCCGGGGCGACGCTTAGCGTTAGCCGGTCGGCTAACGCCCCCCCCCCCCCCTTCAGAAAAAATGATGCCGCTCTTCTCTAACGGGGCGTCTAAAGGGCACCCACATGAACAGACACTGGAATGCACGTCGCTTATTTGTCATTGTCTTTTTTCGCCTTTGCCATTCACCCTGTATTAATAATCTGCTCCAACAGATTATTCCCAGTCTGCACCGCAGGGGTAAGTCGTATTATTATTATTATTATTATTATTATTATTATTATTATTATTATTATTATTATTATCTGTATGTTGACAGCTGGCATGGTCTGGCGGTCATGGTGCATGGAGGTTTTGTCACTTCACACGCTCTTGTCAGGTATGGTGCCTATGGAGGTCAGGCGAGTCAGAACTACAGCCAGCCTGCAGCACAGAGCTACAACCAGCAGAGCTACGGGGGCTACAGCCAGAGCTCGGAGAGCAGCTCCTCATCCTACAACCAGGGGGGCTATGGCTCTGGCTACAGCCACTCACAGACAGGTGTGTGCCGCCGCCGCTGCCCTCTCCATTGCCAGTGGTCCCGGCTTGCTCCCTGACGAGGTCGTGTGGCACAGGTGGCTACGGCTCCCAGCCGACTTCCCAGGGCTACAGCCAACCCAGTCAGTCTTACGGATCGGGGGGGTACAGCAGCAACCAGCCACCTCAGAGCAACTACAACCAGCAGTCGTCTTACCCAGGATACGGGCAGCAGGCGTCCACCGCAGCCTCCACCACCAGGTAGAACCTGTGTGTGTGTGTGTGTGTTTGTGTACTTGTCTGTCAGTGGACGCATATGTGTGTGCAGGCAGGGCTGTGTGGGGGGGTGTGCATGTTGAGTGTCAGGTCCATCATGAGGCACATATACCATGTGCCAGTTAGAGACCCTAACCCTATGTCATACAGCAAACTGTCTGTGTTTGGGCTGCGGGAGGAGGCCCATGCCCCATTGGGAGATCATGTACACTCTACACACACAGTCCAGCAAGCATGATATTCAGTACTGTAACTCATATATTTGTGTCTTGAGCTATGGCAGCAACTCCCAGTCCTCAAGTTATGGGCAGTCCCAGGGTGGAAGCAGTTATGGAAGTCAGAGCAGTGGCTACAGTGGCAGCAGTGGGCAACAGCAACCATCCCAGCATGGTGGTGGCGGCGGCGCCCCCTACAGCCAGGCCCCCAGCTACAACTCACCACCACCCCAGGGCTATGGGCAACAGAGTCAGTATGGCCAGGGAGGAGGTGAGTGCCCTGGTCTGCAGCCCCACAGTCTACTGTCAACCCAGTATGGTGCCGGCGGCAGTGTATCTCAGTGTTCCGTTGCTCCTTCTGCCCCCTCTTCAGGTTACGGGCAGGATGCCCCTCCCATGGGGGGCAGTGGGGGTGGCAGTGGATACGGAGGCCAGGATGGCAGCTTCGGCGGCCAGGATGGCCGTGGCGGCCGTGGACGTGGAGGCGGAGCTGGAGGCGGATTTGGGGGCAGGGGTGCAGGTGGCTTTGACAGGGGAGGTCGCGGGGGACCTCGGGGACGAGGAGGCATGGGGTAAGTGTCACCTTGGCCGTGGGATGCCTTACTGCACTCACCGATGCTGCACTGTGGTGGTAGATAGGCCCGCAGCCGCATACAGCACAAACACTGAAATGCACTGTAAGCGCACTCAAGGCCGTGGCGTGCCGAGAGCGGGGACTCCTCTCAGAGGGCATCCGTCTTGTAATGTTTTCTGTCACACTAAAGGGAGCTGCTTTAAAAAAGAAAAAGATCTGCCTAACGGAGCTCATTGTGCACAATCCCAGAAAAAAATCAATACTGAATGGAAACAGGATGTAATCTTGTGAGTTGCCGGACGATTTAGATCTGGTGGGAGCATTTAAGAAAAACATAAGGTCTGACACCTGTGGTTGTGAGTTAAGTTGTCCTGATGTCCGAAGGAGACCACGTGAAAACCAGCCTCAGGTGTGCATGCACAAGTACATGTGATGTCATGAGAGTTTCTCGGGGTATGGAGTCAGGGGACTTGGGACATACAGGCATGGCAGCCTGGGATGTGTACCTCCCTGTGGAGTGTGACCTCCCTGCTTGGGATGTGTACCTCCCGGCAGCACGTGGCCTCTCTGCTTGGGATGTGTACCTCCCGGCGGCACGTGGCCTC
>JAABNY020000045.1:4428516-4452022 GCA_015164015.2 Brevimyrus niger | reverse complement strand
GCAGCACGTGGCCTCTCTGCTTGGGATGTGTACCTCCCGGCGGCACGTGGCCTCTCTGCTTGGGATGTGTACCTCCCAGCGGCATGTGGCCTCTCAGCTTGGGATGTGTACCTCCCGGCCGCATGTGGCCTCCCTTCTTGGGATGTGTACCTCCCAGCTGCCGTGGGGCCTCCTTACTTCATAAGATGGTTCATTCTGAATTTAGGAGCATCGAAGATGTCCACTGTGTGACTGGTCATGCACGCTTTCCAGCTTTCTTTCATAAACGGTGGATTTTAGGAAGCACGCAATTCAGGAATCATGCAAAACGCCTCGACGTTTTATTGATTGGTATGTGTATATACACTGGCTGGTTAACCCCTTCCACAGTCCTGTCTGCAGGTATACACACACACACACACACACACACACACACACACACACACACACACACACACACCTGGATATGACTAAAGAAGTGTTTATGTCAATGTAACTGGTTTGGTGTGTAAAATGGAGTGTAAAGTTACTGAAATGCCAACCAGATTTCAACAAGAAGCAGGCTGGAGTCAGTTGGTGAAGCAGTTCAATCGGACCGCGTATTCTGGCTATGCAGTTGCTTTTTTGTACGTTTCTTATTGTTTTTCATTGCTTTAATCAATCTTTGCATCTTCTCCTAGGGTTTTCTTTTTGTTTAATTTTATTTTTTTCCTCTTAGAGGGGCACCCAATGGTCAAGATGTTAGTAAGTGACAGTGGAAAGGGGAGAAAATCTCATGTGTTCCAAAACACTAAAACCAAATTGGGGGGGGTCTTCTTTTCCAAAGAAAATGGTCGATTCAGAAAAGGTTAAAACAAAAGGGTGATTGTTAGAAGTGGAACATTTCCTTGGAATGCTTCCTTGGGCTTCTTCCTGAAAGAAAAAAACGTGCAGTCCAGGTCAGCCCTTTCCTTAGATGGTGTGCTGGACATCAAAGCTTGGATGACTTTCGCTTACTGCTGATACATAAATATAACAACCCAAAATGGTCTTAGGAGTGCACTCAGCCTGGGTTATAAGATGGTATTTAATGCACCTGTATTTCCAAATAGTAATAATGTCCCTGTGCAATTCAAGGCTACAGCAAAAGGGAAAGGTGGCTTTGTCACCGTACTGGTAGAGCTAAGAAAGTAGTTAGAGCTCAGAAGCAAAAGCTTGGATTTAAAATGCCTGGGCTTGAGGGAGGAGGATTCTTTGAGATGGTGAAGAGACGGTGGGGCGAGACAGAGAAAGTTCAGCACGGAGTTTATGAGAGGCCCCGGGAAGGGCCCCTGGGAAGGGCCCCGGGACGGCAGCCTTCAATGCGTCTCGCTTTTCTCTCCATCAGAATGGGCGATCGAGGAGGATTCAATAAGTTTGGTGGTAAGTGACACACTTTCAAAAGAATTGCGGGTTGAGCAGGAGACAGCTGGTGGGGAGGGGGACCGGAATGAGCCCTGGTGGCCAGATGGGAACAAATGGCAATGCGGAAGGTAGCCTGTAGGGGTGTGTTGCAGTCTAATGTGACTTGCTGAGATACCCATCGGCACATTAAGGGTCGGGATGTGGTCGGGGACCCTAGGGATGCATAGCATCTTGAGGTGGGAAAATGTGGGAGTTGGCGCCCGTGCCATTTCCGTCGTAGACTTAACGGCCAGGGCAAAGGTGTGTTAAGGGCTCGCTAGAGCAGTGGCATCAGCACGGTCTTGGGTATTTCAAGCATGAATTACAAAGGTTCACACCTGAAGCACCTCAACATGTTATGCGGCATGTGGCCTAGTTCTGCATGTGAACACTAAAGGTCATGAGCATTGATCTGGAGGGTGGTTGTGCAAATGTGTGTGTTTGCAATTACTGTGCCTCCTACTCTACGTGTGTGTGTGTGTGTTGTGTTGTGTTTTTGTGTGTATCCTATGGGCACAGTTTGGATGGGGAATGGGTGCTGCAGTTTCATGGGAACTATGTCCCCGGGATCTTGCAGGTCTCCAGTGAAATTCCCATTGGTATGTTTCCCGTAAATTCTTATAAAGATCTGTGTGAAGGTCAGCGTAGTGTTTTATCTTTGGCCACATGAGGGCACCATAGTATGCATTCAACTGGCAAGCATGAATTGCAACTGGGTCTCAACACACAAAGTTAATCTGAGATGGTGAAATATGCTGAACCAGTGACATGTCTGGATCCTCATCAAAGTGTGGTGTGTGGGTTTTGTCGGTGTGTAACCAGCAAAGGTATTTCTGGAACTCGTGGAAGAAACTGCTTTTAAGCAGACCCCTTGGTCCTCCTGGTGGTGGTGGTGTGCACTGTAGTACTGCATGTTACAGAAGATCCACTTATAACAGAACTTCAAAAGCCAATACTCAGATCTGCTCTCATAAGAAGTAACTATCTTGCAATAGTTTGATGTGTTTAGAACCCTTTAAGAAGTGTTTCCTGGAAGACCCTGGTCAATGACCTTGGGATGGCCTGTAACCAAGTGTGAGGTGGTGTGTTAGATGGCTGGAGGGGCAATATCAATGAGGGGCTTTGATGTCGAATTTGGAACCATGTCCTTCACACTGTATCCCTGTATTTTTCTCCATACCTGTTTAGAGCAGGAGTGTTCATAACTTTTGGTGATGTTCTAGCTCGGCCTGGGGGGTGGTGATTGGTCTGATCGTGCACACACACAGGGCTCCCTCAGCCTGTCAGAAATGACTCTCTGGATGAAGGACATAATGCTGATGAACCAGAACTGGACCCTACTGAATCCAAAGAAGAGAGAAACCCAACAGTGTGATAAATGGTTGTGGTGTTTTTGGGTTGTAAATGAAAATCGAGAAAAAACATTTTTGTGTTTTCCTGGTTTTAGGGTTACTTAAGAAGGGTAATTGCATGGTGTTCTACCTGTGTAAAATCCATGTTCACAGTCTGAGTACATGGCTCTGATTACAATATCATGAGGTGTTTGATATGAGGAGGTACTTCACATGATTGCTGGTTTCCCTAATGCCCTGGTATTATGAAAAACGTGCCAGAAGCAAATGGGCCAAAGACTGCACTCTCAGATTGGATTTGGGTCCTGAAAGAAGCACAAACGATGTACGTTTTGTTGGGAAATCACCAGAGCTGACGTGGGGAGTGCTGGGTACGTCCAGAGAGCAATCTGAAGAAACCACCTGGGAAAAATGCTCTTTTCATTGACTTTGTGGTCTCTGTTTTACCTTCACCTTGGTTAATATCATCAGCTTTATGTCACTGTTCTTTTTCTGTCAATGTAATCTTTTCAATCGGAATGAAGATTATGATCATTTTAATGATCTATATTTAAAATTCCAGTAAATGATGGCAACCCTAACAGGAGGTAGTATTGTTTTTCCTGAGTGAATTTCAACGTTTCAAATGACGATATAGAATGTTGTATTTTGCTGTATTCAAATGTATTTGGTTGGTATCTCTTCTTTTTCATATTTGAAGAGAAACATGTTCGTCTGGAACATCACTCTCGCTTTTGGTATGAAGGGAATGGGGTGAGAAAAAAAAATTAGTCGGCAAAAACTTTCTCTGTGTTTCTGAACACCCAGGAATCTGTCATCCAGGTTTCCTCATGACTCAGCTTTTGCTTTTGCTCTCGCTCTCGCAGCTCAGGCGTGGTGAGAGCATGGGCCGCATCTGTGCACAGTTTAAACACATCACTCTGGCTATAGTCACACATCAGTGGCTGCTCTTAAAACATGCTCCCATGAAACTGTAGGTAAGGGTGTCGTATGCGAGAGTTGCCCTGACATTAGGCTTCACCTGCAACTGCTCAGAAGCCTTCCGGTGGTTTTGGGGGTTGATGTCTCACTGTCCCAAGGGCGTGCCTTTGAGAATGTACACAATATTTCATTAAAAAGGAGTGCTTTATGTGCAATGGCCTGCACCAGGTTCAGCAGAACACCGTCTCGTTGTCGAGGATTGTGGTGGTTTGGTATCTCGGCTGCTCGTCACAGTGTGTTCACGGGTAAACAGCATGTGGTTCTGATGAACATTTCTCATTTTCTTGGGCTTGAAGTGAAGCACTATAGTGTGCGTTTCCGAGGAGTTGGTCCATTTCGGTCTGCTTTGATGACCTTTGGAAACAGATCCCCCCCAGTGATATTCATAGATAATGGGAGCACATGGCACAGACAGCCATGTTTAGATGTGGATCTCTAAATGACTTTGGTTTGTGGTGGGTTGAGCCTCTGTGGCACACACACAGTTGTTTTGGAAGCTGGTCATTGTATTTAGGTGTGACATGGATTAGGTCAGGTTGGAGATGGATGTGAAAGACTGTGTGTGGCAGGACTGTGTGGAGATGACTGGTAACTATGATGAGACACTAGTTTCTCCTTGTTCATCATTTTTTTTATTTTTCTGAAGGACACAGAGACCAAGGACCGGGAGGACCAAACTCTAGTAAGTCCATTTCCCTCCTTACTGTTAAAATGGTGCAGCAGACCTGAAGCTTACGGTCTATTGAAAGGCTCTTCGAGTCAGTTTTCCTGCTGCTGATTGGTAAGAGTTGATGTTGAACCCCCCTCCCCGATCTCCCAGTGCAGGACCAGGATAACTCTGACAACAACACCATTTTTGTGCAAGGCCTGGGAGATAGCTACACTGTGGAGTCCGTAGCTGATTTCTTCAAGCAGATCGGCATCATCAAGGTGGCCTTGGTTTTCGATCACCCTCTCGCTCCCACATGCTCTTGTTATGGCCATTGACCTCTAGGTCGTTCTCTGCTCAGGTAAACAAAAAGACCGGCCTGCCCATGATCAACCTGTACACAGACCGAGAGACAGGCAAGCTGAAGGGGGAGGCCACAGTGTCTTTCGATGACCCCCCTTCTGCCAAAGCAGCTATCGATTGGTTTGATGGTGGGTCGAGGTCCGTCCTTGCTGGCATGCCCCCGCTCATTGCAGGGGCCCCATTGACACACGTCTCTCACCTTCCTCCTGCAGGCAAAGATTTCCATGGGAATCCCATCAAAGTGTCGTTTGCGACTCGCAGGGCAGATTTTGGCGGCGGCCGTGGTGGCATGAGGGGAGGCCGCGGCCGTGGAGGTGAGCTGCTCTCCTCTCCCCACACTCTGGTTCCCAGAATCAGCCTTGGGCTACTGTGATTCCGCACTCTTCTTCGCACATGAACTCCGGACACTATCCAGAGAATCAGGTCTGGACATTTTGTGGAGTTTCCCTTTTATAACTGGCACACATCCGGAGATTGTTCATGTCAGACGTGTTCACACCCAATAGAAATCCTGTGATTGGTTTAGGCGAGTGGTGGAGCTTGGGTACAGGGGGCAGGACATGGCAGAAAAAGTATGCTGTGGAAATTCTCCATTCCTTGAATCTCAGATGGTTTTTGGCGTCAGCTCTTACTGACAGACGTTCCGAATCTCGTTCCCCCTCCAGTTAGTTATGTTTGGAGTCGTCTTCTTGTAAATTACCCTTTTTCTTCATCCTGTGAAGTTTGTAGTTTGCCATTCACATGATAGAAATATCATCAACATGCCCGCCCACTCACGGTGAATTCTCTGTGCTCTATTGACACATGGCCTGGATCCACATGACCTGGATTTTGTATTAGGGAGCTAACAGGGTGAGGTCTACTTTAATGTCCAGTATGACTGATTTGGACATTTGCGTTGAAGTGGCCCAGCTCGGGCTCTGATGGGTATTTAGGGTTTGACATCCAGCTAGCATGTGCTGTATTTTATCCGTCCTCTCTGTAGGGCCCATGGGCCGTGGCGGGTTTGGTGGTGGTCGGGGAGGTGGTTTCCCTGGCAACAGTGGCGGAGGTGGGGGCCAGCAAAGGGCAGGAGACTGGAAATGCTCGAACCCGTGAGTACAGTGCCGGTGCCCGCTGGCTGAGGTTATGTATTTGGAAAACAATGACGCCGTGGCAAAACATCTCTGACACATTCATTTTGTGTACAAATAAACCAAAAAAGGTTGTACCCGTTTCATTAAAGGGTGTGTGGCAACCTCAACTTCTCATGGAGGAATGAATGCAACCAGTGCAAGGTGCCCAAACCGGAAGGGGCAGGGGGAATGCCCCCCATGGGAGGTGAGCCATGCCTGTCCATCAGGGGGTGTTGCAGAGAGGGGAAAATGAGCCACGTCTCCTCATGTTGTTCCCATGGCATGAATCTCTGTCTCTTTCTCTCAAGGCTTCGGTGCAGACCGTGGAAGGGGCGGCTTTGACCGCGGCGGCTTCCGGGGCCGAGGGGGGGACAGGGGTGGCTTCAGAGGAGGCCGTGGTGGTGACAGGGGTGGGTTTGGCCCTGGAAAAATGGAAGGCAGGTAAGAGAAGCAGCTGGGCCCTAAGTGTGTCCTGTCATGTGTCGTGATCTGAGATCTGTCTGTGGCCAGTCGGTCTCAGGGCCATGGGCTGACGTGCACGGGACAGAAGCTCAGCAAGCCCATCTGATGTTCTTTTCAGGGGTGAACACAGACAGGACCGCAGGGACAGACCGTACTGACCGCCGCTCACCCAACATGGGACCAGCACCCCCCCCCTTTTTCACTTGTGTTTGGAAGTTATCCTGAAGTTATCCTGATGGACTCCTTTGCTGTTGTACTGACATGTTTTGGTTTTCTTTCTCTACCTTCCCACAGCATCTCATACACGTATTGAACTTTTTACAAAGATAACCTGTCTTAGATTTTCCTTCCATGAAATCAATGTTTGGGATGAAATTAAAACAAATTCTGTCGACCAAATTGCATCTTGATTTTCTTTATTATAGGATTTTTTAAAGATAGAACTCAAATTCTTTAGTTTCTGTCAAGCTTGTTCCTTTCCATAAGAACCAAGTTTTAGTTTATGTTCTGTACAGACAAACAGGAAATCACTGGAATGTCTAAAATCAGTTAGATGGCTTCTTGCGACAGCATCTTCCAGATTTCATAGGAATCACATTCCTGTCAATTCTGTTTGCTTGAGAAGTCCATCTTCAGCTCACCAGACAACACGTCCAGTAGATGGATGTTGCTGTTTTCCGTGTGCAAAGTTCAACTGATTTGCTGTAACACATTTGAAAGGTATTAAAAGAGCTTGCCAGCACTGTTGAATCAAGCACTTTTGAGGCATGGTGGTGTTCATGCAGGTGTAGTTCGGGTAACTGGAGCAGATAAACTGGTTTCCAGAGATGAATGGAAATGAAAAAAATGTATTCTGCACAGTCCTGTTCCTCCATCTCTGAAGCGTGATGAATATCCGGAACAGCAGCATTTCCTGTAGCTGTTTATTCATCCCGAAAATGTAGGTTTCACCACTTTGAGCTGTTTGCCTCAACCTCTTGTTTTGTGTTGGCTCTTTTTAATTACAACTATCTGTAATGTGGTTCGCAATCTTTTAACTGAAATAAATTCCATGTTCTTTGTTCACTGTAATGTACTTTGTGAAATTGTTTTGGCTAATTTATTCACATCTCCATGCAGGTTAATGTAAGTATTCCTGGGTGGCTCAGTGGGTCTGCAGGTTTGGGGGACTGAGCTCCGTTCTTGTATGTGGTGTCTGTAGGCTTTTCCTGGGTCACCTAGGTTTCCTCATATGACTCAGACATGCACTTGGGTTAATTTGTTTTCTAAATAGCCCATAATGTGTATTTTTGCCCTGTGATGCACTGACATCTCCCCAGCACACACACATACACATATACCCTGTGACCCCGATCAGAGTTTTAGAAATGATCTGGCATGCATATAGATATGTTAATTCACTGCCCCCCTCATTACATACACCAGCCTAGTACCAGGGAGGAGCCCCTTTAAACCTACACGTCAGCCTGCTAAGTTTATGTAAATTTGAGACCCTTGGGTTAAATGCATGGGATCAACAAGGTACTGAAAATTCCTACGTTTACTTGCGTTTCATCCATGACATTTTTACACGCTCTCATTAACAAGGTGTCTTCACCCTCAGACCTGTTGTTGACTGTAAACTCCAGACACTAATGTTTGCAGATTCCAAAATATAAGATGGGTTGGGATGTGTTGAGGTTAAAGTCAGTATCAAAGGCACGTACACAGAGTGGGAGCTTCACTGGAAACTATGGCTTTTGGGACAAGTGTGTGCTTTGTGGTGCTACTGAGTCTGGTCGCTAAGGGTAAGTGATACTTCAGCTATAATAGAAAGGATCATGGTTAAGCTGTGCTGCCTGAAGGTTACATGTATAATAAACTTTAAGTGCGTGCAAGTATCCACCTGTGGGTAAATCTCATATCTGGCATATCTGCACAGATGCCCCAATGGTTGGTTTCTTATTGCTTTCCTTTGCTGCTTAACACATATTACCTTCCTCTGGTTCAGTTTTAATCGTATTCCCTAAAATTTTTGGGATCACATGGTTTTACCATCGGTGCACTGCCACGGCTACTGTTGACACTTTGCTTGTTAATATGGTAACTCAAAAAGCATTTGACAGCTGTTTTTCAAACTTTGCACATGCGTTGTATGTGAGAGGACCTGCAAATGGTTCAATTTTGAGACAGACTGCCCCCAAAATTGAAGCAGTATGTATAGTGATAAAAGGGGCAGTTGTGACACTTGATACCGTTAAGACAGTAACTCAAAAACTCAAACTGCCAGTGATTAAATTTTGAGACAGATTGCCCCAAAACAGCAGCAACGCTGCTTAGTGAAAGTAGACATTTTGCCCCCGTGAATGTGGTAAGTCAATGTGTCATGGATCATATGTATGAATGCTTCACAAAAACAGACTGGAGCTGTGCGAATCGACCAAAATCTCATATGCCGATAACGATATACAGCTCTGGAAGAAATTGAGAGAAAATCTGCATCATTAAATCCTATATTTACGGTCTGGCTGGTTTTAGGTCACTGCCAATGTCCACTTTACTTTGTTCTTGTGTACTGCTGTCTTAGAAACTTTGAGCCTGGAAGCAACCTGCCATTCGCGGTATAGCCTTCTGCCAGCAGAACCAGGATTAAACCAGGATTTAACGATGCAGATTTTTTAAAAATATAAAGTGATCTCTTATTTTTTTCCCAGAGCTGCATATGTCACAACACCAAAAATTGCATCCGCATGGTTGGCAACTCTCACACATCTGGTGTAACACTAACACTTTCAGACTCATGCTCACGTAGGAAATCTTTCTGCCAATGCAGATTATTCCATTATAAACCTAAAATTAGCTCCATCAAAAGAACTGGCGTAGTTTGCAAACCCTAAAAACTATTCACAAGGTAGCAAAACTATTAAATACATGCTAATGCATGTGCATGGGTGTGCGTGTTTCAAATTGAAAATATCACTCCAACCAGGTGAACAAAGTTGGCAACCTTGCACCAATACCAATACCATTTTAAGTATCATGATACTGGTACTGTAACAATACCAATGCAGAAAAAATAGAAGCCTGTTTGCTACTGTCACAATGTGGTGAGAGAAGGACGATCCGAATGCATGTTAATATACCTGACTAAGAGAGGAAACCAGCGGATGGAGAGAAGCAGCGAGAGGGACTGCAAGGATGACAAGCTGGGCAAACAAAAAGATGGGGAGAGGACTGACCCATGGAAGGACCACCGGGAAAGGGACAGAGACACCAGTGTGGAACTGAGGGAAGGGACTAGAACAGGACAACAGGACAGGGTGAAATCCAGGGGAAAACCAGACAGGAGAGAAGGGCGAAGCCTGAGGCAGGAGAGGGAGTGACGTCTGACTGGGGGGCCAGATGATCTAAGGACGCTGTTGTTCCCATGGCGTGTGTCCTCCTTGCCATCAGCTGATCCGTGGGGCCTGGCAGCATGATGCGGTCAGCACAGCCAGGTGACGTCCTGGGACTCATCAGGCCAGGATCGAGACAAGAACTGAGGAAGGAGGCTGGGCAGGGACCAGGACGGGAGCAGGAGGATGTTGAGGTGGCAGCTGAGCCAGGACTGAGGGGCACAGAAGGATCTGCAGGGCAGGAACCAGTGCAGCAACCAGGGCAGGTGCAGGTGGATTGGCACCACAGGGCAAGGGGGGGGCGTGGGACTTCCAGGCCTGTTGGGCAAGAGCAGAGATTGGGATAGGAATTGGTACAAGAGGATCTTGGGGGGGCTACAGGGCAGGAACTGGGAGACAGAAACACAACCCACTCCTCTTCAGAACTACCTCTGGCCATCAGGCCAGTATTCCTTGTTGTTTTGTGGTCAAGGAATTGGTATACTAAGTGAAAGAGCCAAGAGTTAAAATACTTAGATTTTTTTAGTTTTTGTTGATTGTAGCTAATTCCTTATATATACTGTAAAAAGGAATGTTCAGTTTTTTTATTGTGGAAAAGAAACATGTCAGTGTACTTCTGCAGATATATTATGATATTGTAGGATAGTGTTGGATAAAGTTTTGAATGTTTTTTTTTAATTATTCTTGTAATATAATAAGTTCTCAGTTTGAAACAACAACAATATAGACATGTTAATTAAACAATGTTTGATGTGGCAACTTGCTGTAATCAGCACACGTTCCTTACCTTATGTTCGGGGTAGTGCTAACAGAAACATAGGCATTCTTTGGTGAAACATCAAGCAGTCATAACATTTACTATTTACACGAACACGAACACACACATTACATTACATGTACATATTGCACTCTTGCAGCTCATGCCGGTGTACTGAATAATTAAACCTTACTAACCGGTGGTAACTATGTCCACTTTTTTTGTTTTAAATCGCATAAAGTACTGCCACACCATCCATGTCTTAAAAGACTATGATGTGATTGGCTGGAATTGCATTTGTCTCTGTGATGCGATGTGTGCTGTCAAGTAATGCTCCTTACTGATCAGTTTCCCAAAGTTAGTAGTTTTTATGTTTTAAATTTCATAATGACAATAAGTCGATATATCGTTTATATCGCCCATTCCTACAAATGCCAAGTTTGTTAATATTATGAGTTTATTCCTTTCTTTGAAACATCACGCTAAAACTGTTAGTGTATGTCAGTGTAAGTTGGTCCATGTTTAGCCCTTTACTTGCTCACCTCTCACCCTCCCAGTGCTTGGCCAAGCTCCTCTTAATACCAGCAGTGTGGGGGCTCAGAACACCTCTGTGGGAAGTTGGCCCTGGCTGGCCAGTCTGTACTTGAATGGTTTCCACATATGTGGAGGATCCCTCATCAACAGTATGTGGGTGCTCACTGCTGCCCACTGCTTCTCCAGGTGAGTTGTGATGTAAAAAATCGCTGAAGGATGAACAGTTAAGAAAAAAATTATTCAAGATAATCAGTCAGTGAAGGAGCAAGTTACTCAAACACATTTAAACTGTAAACATTGGAGTTGCAGTTTAAAAAGAAAAAAAGTAGTTTAATGGCATCATGCTATCTGCTAGTAGATAATTTTAAAGTCTTTTTCTATTGTCTATGTTTATACATAATTTACTTCTTTTGGATATTGTTTACCTCTTTTATATATTGTATACTTAATGTTTGTGATTGCATAGGCCGGAAAGTCACTATCATAATTTTGTTGAGTGTAAAGCACTAACAATAAGAACTTTAGAATCTTTGAATCTAGACTGAGAAGCTGGTTGTAAATACAATATTGCAGCATATTAATAGAACAAAGTTTGCTTCGGGTTAAACAAACTAACCCATTTTAATGTTATAATACTATTAATTTAAGACATGTATCATAACCCTTGAAATTTCAAGTGTTTGAAGTGTTTCGCCTTTGAAGTGTTTTGCCTATTTTTTCTATTATTACAATTGATTAAATTATTATAATTGTTATTATTATTATTATTATTATTAGAGCCCTGCAATAGTAGGCTCCAAATGATAAGCTCCAGATCCTCACAACTCAGCACAGGAAAAGTGGGTATAGGAAATGGATGGATGGGTGTATGGATGGATGGATAAATATTAATACTTAAATTGTATGTTTCAGACCCATTTTATGACTGGTATAACCTCTCCTTGTTCAAAATATAATTAGACCAGTTTGAAAACAAAAAAATCCATTAGACAATTAGTAATGTACTGTAGAGTTTACAATTCCTGGCCATTTACTGGGACAAAGCCAGCCATTCAGAATACATTTGTGTGGGGTTACCAAGTATTATAATATTTTTGTTATTATAGTACTAAAGTGATAATTACAACGAGACTTATTTCAGGAAGATGAAGGCCATGCATGCTAGGTATTGCTCCAGATTCTTTCATTTGTTGTAGCACGAACACAACTGGCTGGAGTGTGCATCTGGGCCAGCAGAATCAGGAAAATGTGAACCCTGCCCACATCGTCCTTCATCCACTTTACAACAGTCAGACACACGATAATGACATCGCTCTACTAAAGCTCAATACCACTGTGAACTTTACCAACTACATACAGCCCATCTGCCTGGCAGGCAGTGGCAGCACCTTCTACAATGGCACTGAGACCTGGGTCACTGGCTGGGGAAATGATAGCCTGAATGGTATGTGATCATATGTGGCATATCAGTTCTGCTCCTGATTTCAATAACTAACGTCGCCCTGAATTCTTTTAATTCCTTAAATGAAACATTACATGCCAGTGGTTTACTGAGAGCTGAAGAGTTGGCTGGACCAGTATTCTTATGTGATTTATCTGTTCTCCCAGTCAAACCAATGTTTTTTCACCCCAGTCTCTTCACGATCATCCGTGACTCTACAGGAAGTGCAGACCCCTGTAGTAGGAAATGGGATCTGTAGCTGCCTTTATGAAATAGTAAACATCACAATCACAGACAACATGATATGTGCTGGTCTCCTACAAGGAGGGAAGGGCACTTGTCAGGTACAACAGCTTCTCCACAGTCATTTTCAGGGCATGTAATTGAGAGCTGTCCCTGTGCTTACAGGCTTCAGTGTTGGTATATAAAAAATTCATGTATGGTAAATTCTCTACTTGTGATAATGTATTTGCAGGGAGACTCTGGGGCTCCACTGGTGACCCAGCAGGGCTCTGTCTGGATCCAGGTTGGGGTTCCAAGCTTTGGCTGTGTAGAAACAAACTACCCTGAAGTTTTCACCCGGTTGTCCCATTATGAGGACTGGATCAACTTCACCATCGCCACTGACCAGCCATGCTTTGTCACTTTCCTCTCCAATGAGACAGAGACCAACAATGACACCTGCACTGGTGTAACACCAACTCCCACATCCTCCACCCTGTGTGAGTGGCTGATATTTCTCATGCCTAAATCGCATGATGTTACCTTATTCCTTTCCTGTCCTTATTGTTTCCTTCCTAAATTGACTCAAATGATTCTTAGCATAATACAGAATTAGGGTTAGGGTTATTTTCCTCATTACGAACAGACCAGTGCATCCTGGGGTTTGTACTGATTCCTTTCCTAATTGTTACCTCCTCGACCTCAGCGAATTCATTAGCCTCCACCATCACCTTCAACACAACAGAGAATTCATCTATGCTGACCAGCACTGCCAAACGTGAGTGTCTGACACTTCCCATCTCTAATTTGCCATTCTTATTGTGTCTGTTGTATGATTGCCTTTCTCAGACAGATCTCTGACAGTACAGGAAGCCTTCATGTAACTATACCAATAGCTCTTTGTCTGACTGGGTAACTACGGGTTAAAACATCAGAATATAAGGAAAAAAGAAATTTACAAATGAGAGGGGGCCATTCGGCCCGTCCAGCTCATTTGGAGAGAAGTTAACTAATAGCTCTGAGTTGTTAAAATCTTATCTAGCTCTGATTTATAGGAACCCAGGGTTTTTGCTTCCGCTACACTAGTAGGAAGACAATTCCATACTCTAACTACACACTGTGTAAAGAAGTGCTTCATAGAAAATTGTAGGGGGGCCTCTGATCATGTAAATGTAACTCTGGGTGGAGTAACAGAGTATGACCAGTG
This sequence comes from Brevimyrus niger, assembly GCA_015164015.2. Classification (NCBI taxonomy): domain Eukaryota; kingdom Metazoa; phylum Chordata; class Actinopteri; order Osteoglossiformes; family Mormyridae; genus Brevimyrus; species Brevimyrus niger. Next base: position 4,438,164 of record JAABNY020000045.1, on the reverse strand, counting down.
TAAATCTCAGCAAACGATCTTGGGTATTGTATTAATATTTGCTGAATAGTTGTCTTTTCCCCTAATTGCCCTATTAGCTGCCACATAGGGCCCATCGGCCCCCTGATGTTTAGCTGACCTTTGGTTCTGTGCCCCCCCCTTTCTTTGGGCAGTTTCTAGCTACCTGTCCCTCACCTTGGCACTTAAGGCAGATTGGCTTACCAGCCTCTGTAAATTTCAGAGGATTCCTAGGCTTGGTACTGTCCTTTTTGCTGACACTGGTCTGGTGCATTGCTAGTGTCTTTACAGCTGTTTCCTTCCTAAATTGACTCAAATGATTCTCAGCATAATACAGAATTAGGGTTAGGGTTATTATTGGTCATTGTTACTGTAATAATTTAGATAATAGAGATTAGGCCATAATGAGGTGGCTACAAATTAGATCATAATGAGGTGGCTTTCCTCATTACGAACAGACCAGTGCATCCTGGGGTTTGTACTGATTCCTTTCCTAATTGTTACCTCCTCGACCTCAGCGAATTCATTAGCCTCCACCATCACCTTCAACACAACAGAGAATTCATCTATGCTGACCAGCACTGCCAAACGTGAGTGTCTGACACTTCCCATCTCTAATTTGCCATTCTTATTGTGTCTGTTGTATGATTGCCTTTCTCAGACAGACCTCTGACAGTACAGGAAGCCTTCATGTAACTATACCAATAGCTCTTTGTCTGACTGGATAACTACGGGTTAAAACATCAGAATATAAGGAAAAAAGAAATTCACAAACGAGAGGGGGCCATTCGGCCCGCCCAACTCGTTTGGGGAGAACTTAACTAATAGCTCTGAGTTGTTAAAATCTTATCTAGCTCTGATTTAAAGAAACCCAGGGTTTTTGCTTCCGCTACACTAGTAGGAAGACAATTCCATACTCTAACTACACACTGTGTAAAGAAGTGCTTCATAGAAAATTGTAGGGGGGCCTCTGATCATGTAAATGTAACTCTGGGTGGAGTAACAGAGTATGACCAGTGTAAATCTCAGCAAACGATCTTGGGTATTGTATTAATATTTTCCTTGGTTCTCCAGCCTCCTTTACCTCAGAGAATTCACCTACCTCCACCAACATGAGGCCGTTGCCACAGCTCAACAGAGCAGGACAGCACTTCTCTGCCCTCCTCAGCCTCACCCTCCCCCTCCTCTCCCTCTCATTGATGTCACTCTGTAGCCACTGACATCCTCAACTGTTTTTCTCCTCATTAATCAGCATTTCTGTAACATTAAAACAAAATTACAGGCTGTATGACAGAAAGCAGCTCAGTCTAACCGTTGTTTCTAAAAATACCTTTTTGTTTACTCTTTTCAAAATTTAACCTGTCTTCTATCATTTAATTTTGTTTACCATTTTAATAATTAAAAGAAAATTACTGCTTATTAAAATATTTATTAATAATCAAGACAAACTTGACTGAATTTAATTATTTACAATTAAATTTAAACTCATTATGACAGGATATTTAATTGTACAGAAAATTTCCACAAGATTTTGCTTCTCATTCATTATCTTACTACTGTTGACTTTTAGCTTCTGAATTGTAAGCAGTATCTATGTAATATATATTTTCCAATCAGTGGTCTTTACCATTGTTAATGTTTAATCATGTGTAGTCAAATATACAATATGATATTACTTCATATGTCAATTAAAAACTTTAAAAAATTATATATATATTTTTTTTTTTCCATATTCTGATAATAAGGAAAATAACCCGTGGTGGAGTGTGGAGTAACATTAGATGCATAGACCAACTCAAGCAGAGATGGCCACCTGGGCTTCTTCTCTGGTGGGAGAGTTTTGTAATACACCTGAGTAATACTGGAACCACCAAGGATGCAGGAATACGAACCTTATCTTTGCCAACCACTCTTGCAGAAGTCCTCTTCTTAATCACACACGTCTGCACTCGCTGAAACGCACTTCTCCAATCTGAATCTAAACTGCCCCCCAGAGTAGACTCAAACTCAGCGTGGACTAGCTGTCGACAGTGACTAATGATGTTCATGCCAATGATGCCTGGTGTTGATGCCTCACCATTCTGCAGATCTTTTATGACCAGGAACCCATAATCTGCAATCTTCAAACCCAGAGCCTCCACTTCCAACTCAAGGTAGCTTAAATAGGGAATATTTAATCCATTGTCAGCTTTAACCAACCGGTTGTCAACATTATGTCACCCTCCCTGTCACACAAATATTCAAGAAAGAATGCTTCTGTGAGGGTGCTCACTTGACTACCCATGTCTAACAGACTATGTGACCACTCCAATCTTCATTTCCACGACTGGACATGTCCCTACTGTATGAACTAGTAACTGGTCATGAGCGCAGCTAACCCTAGCTGAATAGTTGTCTTTTCCCCTAATTGCCCCTATTAGCTGCCACATAGGGCCCATAGGCCCCCTGATGTTTAGCTGACCTTTGGTTCTGTGCCCCCCCTCTTTGGGCAGTTTCTAGCTACCTGTCCCTCACCTTGGCACTTAAGGCAGATTGGCTTACCAGCCTCTGTAAATTTCAGAGGAGTCCTAGGCTTGGTACTGTCCTTATTGCTGACACTGGTCTGGTGCATTGCTAGTGTCTTTACAGCTGCTGTCAATTCACTGATCTGTATCCTTTGTTCAGCCCCTACTTTACAAAGATCTTCTAAACCCAAAGTAGGCGGTTCCTTTGCGTTAACCACCGTACACCGTGCCTCATTAACTAGGCCATAAGATCCTTTACTCCTACTCCTTACTAGCTTGTTAGGACTCTTTACTTCCTCCATTACCCACAAGGAGGCCTCTTCTCGTACCTCTATCAGGGTAGAGTCCGGTTTTGCTCTAACAAACTTCCGCAGCTCTCTCTTAAGACCTGAATCTCGATGGGGCACTGTCCTGACTGAGTGCCCCATCACTCCTACATTTTACTTCCTCCAGTGCAGTACTCCTCAACAATGACATAACAAAATCATATTGATCCCTCACTGGTTTCTTGCTTCTAAGACATGTTCCACTTCAATAAAATCATCAATGGAACAACCATCTTTCTTAATCTCACCACTACTGGTTTTGTAATGTAGGTTGTTGTAATTATTCATTTTTTGTTAATTGTTTATTATATTTCTTATAGTTAAATAAAAAATACCTTGCATTTTTAAATTGATTACTAATTTTGAATTTGTGTTTTATTTCGAGCACTTCGTGCCAGTTTATGGGCCACATCTGGCCCGGGGACCAAGCCGGCACTCAGCCGACAGTCAGATTAGTTTTGCAGTGTGTGGGCCAGATCTAGGCCAAAAGAAACAACAGGAGTCATTTTACGTTGGTTGGGCTAAGACTGGGCCAAAAGAAACAACAGGAGTCATTTTACGTTGGTTGGGCTAGAACTGGGCCAAAAGAAACAATATAGGAGTAATTTTACAGTGTTTGGAACCGATCTCGGCCAAACCAAATTATTAGTCTTGGTTTTCATTATTTGGGCCAGTTTTGGGCCGGGGACCCAGCCAGACTTGGGCCAGAACAGAGGCAAGGGTGTGGCCCACAAGTGGGCCAGAAATTTCATCAAGCCGTCACAGTTTGGCCCTTGTCAAAATCACTCAGATCCTTATGTTTGCCTATTTTTCTTGTTTTCGACACATCAACTTCAAGAACTGACTGTTCACATGCTTAATATATATCGCACACTATACTGTCCAACTTATCTGTGGACGTGCTGCTACAGTTTTACCTACATAAAGCACCACGCGTAATGTGTTAACTGATATTGTTAACAATGGTAATTGACTGGGGAAGAATTGGATTTCATGATTAGTCAGATTATTTGTCGGATTTACAGAAGTTCGGGCTAATTGTAAGTGAACGAAGATGAAGACCATTTAAACTGAGGTACCTTAAATCCAACATGTTGTCTAGCTAAACAAAAAAATCTTGCTTTTTGTTATGGGTCCATGGTATTGCACTTCTGTGGCAGATAGAATGCATCTGACTTGTGCTTAAGATGTTCAATAAACATGGTAAGTGCATATATATTCCCTTTTTTCTCGAATCTATTTGCTCATGCAAAATGAAATGTGATTAATATAAATTAAAAATGAATAATATTTAATTGTGATTAATCGAAATTGATCCACAGCAACCCTGTGATTAATCTGATTAAACATTTTAATCGTTTGACAGCACTGTATTTTACATATTTGTGGTTGGCATTATTATGAACTGTATTTAGTTTTGGTTTCTGTTCCTGTCAGCTTTAAAATAGAAGGAAAGAATCTTCAACAATATTACAAGAACATGCTTAACTACAAGGGAAAAAAAAACAAAAAGCACTGCAGCATACCGACCAGTTACACCAGCATCTCTTGTTTCTGAATTAGCCAGAATTCCACAGCTTGTATGGAACTTCTTTCAGGCTCCACACTCTTGTACATCTCATCCCAATCAACAAATCTCCCCGAGACCAAATAATTACTCGTTTCCTATAACGATCTCTGGATTTAGGGAAGTATGTTTTATAATTTCAAACTGAAACGAATTTTCAGTCACGGTAACTGGGTGCAGTTTTTTTAGAAACGGTAAATTTAACCATGTTCTGTGCGTGTGTCGCAGTCACCTAGATGTTAGTGCTTGTCCCTTCGTCCTTATTATTTAATGTGTGTCACCAAACGAGTATGTTTTCTCATTTTATATGTTTGTTACTTGTGGACGCTGTCTGCTGCCCAAGGTTTCATATCTAAAAATAAACAGAAAGAAACACCTGTAATGTTATGTTGCCTTTCGCTACCTTGGGTGTTTGTCAGTCTGGAGGAAAAACATCAGTTGCAACAAGGCAATGACCCGAAAGAAGTTAACTTTGTGTTGTCCAATCAGAGTTCAGACCACAACCAAATTGAACTGCTATTGCTAATGAATTGAGGAGAACTAGCAAAACATCAATGATATGAAGCAATGTTATAAGAAAGTATTGTCAGACTTTTGTAAGACTAATCAGCAGCTACAGAAAAAGTATGGTGGTGATTATTATTGATAAATGAAGTTCTACTACTTACTAAATGCAAGGACTTTGACTATGAAAAACACAATTTTGAGTGCCATTACTTGTCTTATTGTTATTCAAATGAATATCACACCAAGGGTTATGAATGAAGTAGACTCTATTGACATGACAACAATTTATTCCAAGGACTGCCCCATCACTCTCCACCATCTAAACCATACTCCTTATCCTCCCCCCTCCAACCTCTATCTCCCCCCACTCCCCCTACAGAATAGTAGAGGAGTACTTAATTTTTCATACCATTACGTTGTGCATATATTATACAGTGGTATATGGTATTTAGACAGTATTTTCAAAAGAATCATTATTATGGGGATGAGGCATATGATCGGTCTCAATGTAATGAGATTCACCATATTTATGCTTTTTTTGTTATTACTATAGAGTTAATTTTGGGGCGAACTGTCTCAAAATTTAATCAGTTATAGTTTGCCATGTATAAAATTTGAAAAATATTCATCAAATTCTTTATGAGTTATTGTTTTAATAAGAAATTGCCTGACTGGTCCCAAAACAATGTATTCCCCATCCAGAGAATACAATAATTCTGGCCATCGTATCATCCCTGAGTCATTCTGAAAAGTTTGCATTACCTGCCCTTATTTGTATGCCTTTTAGTCCCCCATAGCCTAGCCCAGTTTGATTGGAATGTATCAAACCTGGAATGCCGACAACAAGAAAACAGAAAGTTATGACTCATTCAGTGAAGTCAATCTAAAGTATAAATTAGCTGATGATATCAAGTGCACATACACTTGTATGGTCTGACACGGACTGAGCGTTACTGGAAGCAATGGCTCTTGGAACAAGTGTGTGCTTTGTGGTGCTGCTGAGTCTGGTTGTTAAAGGTAAGTAGTACTTCAGCAATGACAAAGAGTCATGGTTTTGCCTCTGTGCTGCTTGAATGTTCTGTGTATAATGTGTATGTATAATGGAATGTTTGTAACTATCAAGCTATGACAAAATGAGAATTAAAATGAGCCAAGAGATATGACATCCAAACAGAAGAACAGAATTTTCAAAATTACTTTTGAAGACACTTAAATTATACAGCTTCAGTGTATTAAACAACACATCAACACAACATTAACAAATATTAACAAAACATTAACAAAAAATTAAAAAGCCAAGAGGGCAAAATGTCTAAATGATAAAGTAATTAATACCACCAAGGAATTTGATATCCTTGAGATTCGGTGTATGACTCATTGGAATTAAACATTTGTAATAATAAATTGAAAGAAACTAAATGTCTAACTACACAACTAAATTCAGACAGTTCTTGACAAATTTATGTCTGCTGTACATGTAACATTTTGTGAAATTAATAAGAAATTATGGGGAGACCAATACAAAATGATGATAGGAGTTTTGCTTGTGTTCAGTGTGTCATTTTATGGAGGACTAGACATGACATAATTATAAATAAATAAATGTGTGAATAAATAAATAAATACTGAAATAAATAAATACATAAATACAGTTTGGCCATAAAACTGCTAAATGGATTCCTATATTTGTGTATTAACGTATTGAAATATTTATAAATTTCCACATTGTCGAAATAACGAGATATTATCTCGTTATGACGGCTTATTATGTCGAAATAACGAGATATAATCTTGTTATAACGACTTACTGCCTCCGGGAAAAAAATCATTGTATGCGGTTCAGGGCTTCAGTACGTACAACCAGACACCCAGTGGACGGTAAATCATTACAAGCCAAGGCATTACTAATTGAGTTGCAAGAAAGCTCGACTTTTAACCAATCATGCGTTTGGGACCGCCCACCTTATTAGCATACAGAGACGAAAATACAGAAATAAATGAATGTAGAAATGTGGAAATACAGTAATAAATGAATGTAGAAATGTGGAAATACATAAATAAATAAATAAATAAATAAATAAATAAATGACGAAATGTGAAAATTCACAAATATTCAAATATTAATTTTAGGATTTACTTATTTATTCACACATTTATTTATAATTATGTCATGTCTAGTCCTCCATAATTCACCTGTATTTGGATTTTAAAGTTACAAGTTAGGGGATTCACCATGAAATGTAACATGCAAGACAGAAAAACAGACCATTCCTACAGAAATGGCACAAAACATTTAAGTTGCTTTACAGTAATTAAACAAAGCTACTCTGTTTCATTTTCTTTAGAATCATATGCACAGTCAAGTGATGAGTTGGATATTATTATGTATTTGTTCCTTTTCTTGAAACATCACACTAATATTATACCTGAAACTGAGATTTAAGTGTTTTGGATTATATACATTGTACAGCATGTGAAACAGTAGTCAAAAACTGAATTGGCTTATTGGCTGATCCAATCATGCTCTATATGAATACTGTACAAACTCTCAGCTGCAGTGAAAGTTTGTGTATGTTCAGGCCTTTACTTGCTCACCTCTCCCCCTCCCAGTGCTTGGCCAAGCTCCTCTTAACATCAGCAGTGTGGGGGCTCAGAACACCTCTGTGGGAAGTTCACCCTGGTTGGCCAGTCTGTACTTGAATGGTTTCCACATGTGTGAAGGATCCCTCATCAACAGAAAGTGGGTGCTAACTGCTGCCCAGTGCTTCTCCAGGTGAGTCCTAAAGGTAACCTGTGACCTACAACTATTGCTGTTATCTCATTACATGATATTTAACACTGTCTACTTTCCATAGTAACATCACAGATGGTTGGGTTGTTTATTTGGGTCAGCAAACCCCAAAACAATCCAATCTAAGTGAAGGATGGAATTTAAGTCTCATCATCCAACATCCAAATTACACCGTGGGACAGTTAGACTACAACATTGCCCTGGTGAAGTTTCAGTCTGCTGTGAACTTCAGTCAAAATATAAACTCCGTCTTCCTGGCCACCAGTAGCAGCACCTTCAACAACGGCACAGACACCTGGGTCACTGGCTGGGGATGTAAGTGGTCAGATTTTTGGATGACATTGTCAAATCTATTCATTGCAATAACTAACATCTTGTGTAAATGACACTGCATATTGTCAGTGTTCTACAGAGTGCTGAGCTGAGCTCATGCGTCATGAGGGCCTGTGACATATTATTCAGATTCCTGTCATGTTATCAGCTACAGACCGGAGAAATGATGACCCTTTTCCAAAATGTTTTCATCCTTAGCCTCCTCCTCCTCAAATGGAAATCGGCAGCAAGTGAAGATTCCCGTGCTGGGAAACAGACAGTGCTATTGCCTTTACAGCAACCTGCCAATTCCCCTGCCCTCATTGCCCTCATTCAATGCCACCCAGAACTTCATGTGCACTGGCCAGCCGGCAGGGGAGGCAAACTCTACATGTCAGGTAAAGTAGCTTCATGTATTTCTTACAGCTCCTGCACTCTGAAGCTGTCTGAGTGTTTAAATGACAAACTACACAACAGTTCATCACGTTTTTGTCTGATGGTTTTCAGTTCAGATCAGTGTCATGAAAATCTGCTTTCGCTTTAGCAGGGACGCCCCGGGAGTCCACTGGTGGCCAAAAAAGGCAACACTTGGGTCCAGGCTGGGGTTCTGAACTATGCATGTGTTCAACCTGGACTCCCTGATGTCTATGCCAGAGTCTCCCGATATGAGGACTGGATCAACTCCACCATCACCTCTGGCAAACCAGGCTTTGTCACTTTCACATCCAATGGGACAGACAGTGACAACAATGTCACCTGCGCCACACCATCACCCATTACAAATTCTTCCCAGGGTGGGTGTCCAAGGTTATTATCTTGGTTGTATAAAAATACAGCAATAATTGGCTGATATCCAACAGTGCTACATCATGGTTTATATGAATATTGTGCAAACTCTCGGTTGCAGTGAAAGTTTGTGTATGTTCAGGCCTTTACTTGCTCACCTCTCCCCCTCCCAGTACTTGGCCAAGCTCCTCTTAACAGCAGTGGGGGGGCTCAGAACACCTCTGTTGAAAGTTCGCCCTGGTTGGCCAGTCTGTACTGGAATGGTTCCCAGGTGTGTGAAGGATCCCTCATCAACACAAAGTGGGTGCTCACTGCTGCCCAGTGCTTCTCCAGGTGAGTCCTAAAGGTAACCTGTGACCTACAACTATTGCTGTTATCTCATTACATGATATTTAACACTGTCTACTTTCCATAGTAACATCACAGATGGTTGGGTTGTTTATTTGGGTCAGCAAACCCCAAAACAATCCAATCTAAGTGAAGGATGGAATTTAAGTCTCATCATCCAACATCCAAATTACACCGTGGGACAGTTCGACTACAACATTGCCCTGGTGAAGTTTCAGTCTGCTGTGAACTTCAGTCAAAATATAAAGTCCGTCTTCCTGGCCACCAGTAACAGCACCTTCAACAACGGCACAGACACCTGGGTCACTGGCTGGGGTTGTAAGTGGTCAGATTTTTGGATGACATTGTCAAATCTATTCATTGCAATAACTAACATCTTGTGTAAATGACACTGCATATTGTCAGTGTTCTACAGAGTGCTGAGCTGAGCTCTTGCGTCATGAGGGCCTGTGACATATTACTCAGATTCCTGTCATGTTATCAGCTACTGACCGGAGAAATGATGACTCT
>JAABNY020000045.1:4407717-4417766 GCA_015164015.2 Brevimyrus niger | reverse complement strand
CCAGAGACTGTGTCCCACTGTATCCCAGGTAAATTAAAATCACCCATAACCACCACATCATTTTTATTACTCATAATAATCTGTATGTGTTTTATCTATATTGGATATTCTGGCCTGTGATAAAATACCCTAACAATTTGACCAAAGATGCGCAAGTAAATTTTTATTATATCGTTTTTATATAAATCAAGCACTATAAATATAAACAAATCAATATTAAAAATATTGAGATAAAAAAGAACAGTATATTATTAACACAGGGATAAAACACGTTTCCAACTTATTGCAAGTTATTACAACTTATGGTTAAAAGATGCATTGCAAAAACTGGTTTATATTAACAATTCTATTTAGCATACTTTTAACATTCAAACTGTAGTGTGGGCGAAGGTCACGTGATAGGCTTCCTGGACACATATCCAGCCCTACCCATCTATAAATTACCATTTGTTTATGACTGACTTGTGCTACAGGTCTGTAAAGATACAGGGAGGAACCACGGCTGGGGAAATTGTTCCCTCCATTTCACAAATTGCATGATCTGTCAGCACCCAGGTAGGACTGCACTGCTTCAGGTTATTAATATTGAAGACATAGAAATGTCTTGAAACAGCTGCCCCAAGGAGTGCGCGCTGCCCCAAGGAGTGCGCGCTGCCCCAAGGAGTGCGCGCTGCCCCAGGACATGCCCTGCCAATACGACAAAATCCACAGCATATGTATTGTTATCACCCAGCATTAATACGTAAGGGTTTGCCGTTACAGTCTGGGCTGCCTGGTGATACCTCACCAAGTTTATTCCAATCTATAACAGAAAGAAGAGGGAGGGCAGAAAACAGGGAATTTTAGGGGAACAAAATAAAAACCAAGATTAAAAGAAACCAAAAAGTGCATGTACGGCAAAACTGTTACTTACTGTCTTAATGTCAATGAAAGCCTTTCTAGCCTCCTCAACACTGGACCACATTGTAATTCTTCCAGTTTTGTATACCAAGGGTGGAAGAAGAGAGGGTTGGGCACGCAGCACCAGTATTCCCTTGGTATCTGTATTTAATATGAAAACATTGCTGTCATTATACAATAGAAGGAGAGCGGTCCTTTGCTCTAAGCTGTCAGATGTGACCTTGTGATAACAGTTGACAAACTAATAGCTAATCATCATTCACAGGCAAACAGTCGATCATCATGTGTTGTTGGGTTGCTTAGTGCTGCGCATGTGCTGCATATGCAGGAACACATCAAGCATAAGCCTCTTGATGGGTTCCAATAGGGAGTTGAAATCACAAGAAAAACATCTTGTTTCACATAACCAGCGTGTCTCACAGCATAGTGGTGTATTCAGCCATCTTTAGTCAGCAACTGCCATTCCCCCTTATATGCACTAGATGTCACTCTTGACATATCATTACACCTTCTCTCATATTTAAAAACCCCTGAAAATGATAGAACTTGAATAACACATTATATGTAAGTTATATCTATATATGTGTATATGCATGCTTAATGCCCTTAAGATGTTTCAAAACAGAACTTCAACCATACTGAAAATATCACAAACATAAATGCATTTATGTCCAGGCAATTAAAACTCTTAAAAGTAAAACACTCATTCCACAGCAGTGTGGGGATAACAATATTGGCACATGTGTCAATAGATTGAAAACCCATTCGGTGAACCTTTTTCCCCGGGCGCCGTTTTTGTTTTTCAGTCTCTGTACCATTTTGGTGTGTGGGCCTGTTGTCTGCTTCTTGTGCGTTTGCCTACCGTGTTGCTTCCAGTTTATTGTCCAGCATCATGCTCTGCTCTTTCTCCCGAATCCCCGCTGATATTGTCCTGAGTCGTGAGTGAGTGAGTGAGTGAGTGAGTGAGTGAGTGAGTGAGTGAGTGAGTGAGTGAGTGAGGATGGTGGTGGTGATGTCATCTCCTCTGGTGCTTCTCTTTCCTCATCCTCCCTGTCATTGCTATTCCATAATGCAGTATGTGCCTGTGACTCCTGCTCAACAGGTATGAGCATAGTGTATCTGCTGCATCCTTGACCACTTCTGGATGCCACTGATTGCGTGAGTGGTCTTGTACTCACACAAGAGCGGGAAGATCTCTTTCTGACCAGTCATAGGTTTTCTGTTTGTTTGCGCTCCCTCAACTTCCTCCGTATATCTTCAGTGTTCTTCACAATCCAGGGCCTGAGATGCTTGTCTGAGCATGGTATGTGTGCCTTCCCTCTCCTGACCATCAGCAATTGTGCTGGTGACTCACTCTGCCCTACAGAAGTATTCCGATGTTCCAACAATCCAACATATGGATCAGAATCATCCATGTCTACTTTGTCATTTATCCGTTTGACAATTTGCACACTCTTTTCAATGAGCCCATTTGACTGTAATTGTCTTGGGGAGATATTTGAATGTTTGACGTTCCAGTCTTTACTGAACCTTTTGTATTTTGTTGATAATTGAGGTCAATTGACTGACTTTCTCATGTAGAACTCTGTCAAGCTGGGATATACTTTGTGACATTAAATAACAGTTGCTGGTTTAGTGGCTGTAAGCTGTGCAATCGTGAGTGATAGTCTATCGTTATTAGGAAATCTTTTCCCTGCCAGATGAACAAATCCGTTCTTAGTATCTGCCATGGTCTTTGAGGTGTTTCATGCGGGATGAAGGTTTTTTTTTTTCTGTGAATTTCAGAATGTTTCACATGTGTTGCACCTCGATAGCATTGCTTCCTTGACATCCTAGGTCAGAACAGGAGTTCTCCTGCTCTCATCTTGCACTTCTTAGTCCCAGAGTGGTCTGCATGTATAACCTATAGCAGGGTTATTCAAACCACGATCCTCGAGGTCCGAGCACTGCTGATTTTCCAGCCTTCCTTTACTTGTCAGTCAAGTGAGAAGCCTCTCACCAATCAGAATCAGTAAATATTTAACTAACTACCTTGGAGAACTGAAAACAAGGCCTGGATTTGGAATCGAGGTCCAGATTTAAAGAACTCTGACCTATAGCATTTCTTTCATCTGAGGCTGCGGCACGATTAATTTTTCACTTTTCATGTTTCCATTTAATCCATGTATTTCACTTTATATAGTTCCCATTTTACCTTGCCAGTATCGAGTGTTGTCAGTGTGCTGTCTTTTCTGGTCTCCCCGCGTGTTATTTCCATTTTATCATTACTCACAGGGACATGCCTTGTAATAAGGTGAATATGTGCATCTCCTTCTTCCTCCAACTTGTCGCCAGTATCTGAATTATCATCGGCGATGTTGAGAAATGCCCCAGATAGGGTGGCAGTCACACATCTCCTTGCCCAGATTGTGAATAACATTCAGCTGCTGAGGTTGTAGTTGTAGGTTGTCTTTGCATGGTTTGTATTTTCACAGAACAATCAGTCAATTACGTTATCTGTCTTGTATCTCAGGTAGCTTGTTTACCCTCTTCTTACCCGCTGTCCTCCTCTCTCCTTGCTGTGGTGATTATATCTCTGCCTCTCCCCACTAGCGCAGTGCAGTTACTCCCTGTGTGACTGTGTTCACTGCTGCTGTGTGGCTTTTGTCTGTGCTGCTCTCTGTATTACGCAAAGCTAAGCACTGTCTTTGTGTTCTCTATGTTGCTCTACATATGTCAATACATTTCTCTAGGATTAACTTTTATTCTCTCAACAGTCCCCAATGAGTTTCTTTGTCTCTTATGCCCTTGATGATATGATCTCATATAATCCCGTCCACTCAATGCTCATACGTACAATTTCTTGAGAGGATCCATTGGTTGGTGAGGAACTGGTTAGACATCTCATCCTGTTTCTGTGTCTTGTTGTTTAAAGTATGTCTCTTATACGCAGTGTTTTTTTCTTGGGGTGCAGTATTCCTTGAATTTCCTTATGCCTGGCTCTGTTCGATGCACACTGCCATCGCCGAAAGTGACCGTGTTGTGCGAGACATGAACAGTGGTGAACACTGAGGCCTTTTTGGTTTGCCATCCATTTCTTGGAGGACAGGTACAGACAAACTTGTCATATTCATTTCCTCCAGTTCTCAGAGATGTTTCCTTCTAGGTTTAGAGTGATGTTGAACACAGGCAATCCCTGACCATCCACACTGGCGGCACACTTTTCACTTCTGACACCATCTTCTATTTCTCGTCAGCAGTTTCTCACAGTATGGTGGTGTATTCAGCCATCTATATTCAACAAGCGCCGCTCTCCCCACGTCCACTAGATGTCACCCTTGACATATCATTACAGTTTTTTAATAACTTTTATTATGTTGAAATCATGGGAACATGAATAGTACAAGTGAATTGTTCCAACTATGTTTGTTGGGAAACGTACCTCTGAATAGCATTTCCCTTCTTAGCCCATTAGTAATAAATAACCTTACATCTGTAGCTGTCATTATTTTTTTCTCAACAGCTGCACTTCTGGAAACTCTACATTCATTCCCCTTGAGAGTCAACACATATATTGCCGGTTTTGCAGGTTCATTGTGCTTAAGTGAACTGTTGTATGTTAAGTTTGGAGGTGTAGTTACGACTATTACATAACAGTCTAGGATTTTTTAGATCAGCCCATTTCACCACTTCTTACATTTTGAAATGGGGAGCAACCATGTTTGAGATTCACTGTATGTGAGATATACAGTAGGTGCGAAACTCACCTTATTCAGTTATGTCGAGGTGAAATCAGATTTTCAGTCTATGGCACCTTTTACAACAGCAAATTAAAAGAAAAAAAGAAAGAAAACAGGAAAAGCAGAGGATTGTTTTGTCAGGAAATGCATGCATATGCTCTTTTTTATAATAATAAATCTCAAACAACAATAATGATTCATACCTTGAGTGATTACAGAAGGTAAACATGCCTTACCCATGTCTGTTTAGAAGAACCAGTATGTTACACAAATATTTCATATAAACCTTCACAATTTGCTGGGTGACTATTATAAGGTCAAGGTTTAAATTGAGAAAGGCTTTAAACATGCAGTGTACTGAAATCGCCACACCCACAGAAGGCTCTCCACTGAGCTGGCCTGTTTGAAGTCTTTTTCAGGGAATAGGCCGTACTGATCATCACTCACCCAGCACAGGCCAAACATTCCTCCCTCGGTCCTCATGGGTTTCTTTGGTGTTGTGGTAGCACGTTTACCAGCATTTGGAATGGCAGTGAGCCTCCCTGCCTGCTTCTGCAGAATTCCTTTTAATCCCATTTCTCATTGTGACAGTACAGTGGTACCTCGGTTCTCGAACTCACTAGAACTCGAATTTTTTGAAAGTCGAACAAACCAGTTTGACCTAGAACTCAATCTGAATATCAGAAGTCGAAACGCTGACTTAATATAAATTGTATGCGCCAGGAAACGAGTCATACTACAATGCAATTTTAACTTGAACGCCTTCTTCGCAGACTGGACAATTAACCAACGCACGGGTGAAAGCTATAAGACCAAACTGGGCCATTCTCACTAACACAACCACAGTACCACTAACACCACTACAACACCGCCCCCCCACAAAAAGAATCCGCCAGACAAACACCGGAAAGAAGAAAAGAAAGGATGAGTCCCAAATTTCTGTTACGATCCCCAGTCTAGGGTTGGGGACCGTCAGAAAGATAAACAGGGAACGACAAGACAACACGGGAAGAGGAACACGGGACACTAAGGGATCTTGTTTTGTATTTTTTTTGGTGCAACAAACTTCGGGAATGACGAGGCCAAAACAACAAACAAAACACCACTAGCAAAAACATCTCAAAACTAATCGAAGTGCAACACAAGGAAAACAAAATACAAGACCCGATACTGACTCCTTACCCAAACATACAGTAAGCCACGATTCGCAAAACAAAAAGGCAGTCACTCCATACATAAACCTGGTACAAACATACACAGCAAGCTCACAAAACACAGGCAAAGGTTCCAAAAGGGGAAAGCAAAGAGTGTGGTCAGAAAACAAGCAAAAGGTCAAATACCGGGAAACCAAAAAAAACCAAAGCAAAAGTACCAAAGGGGGGAGAAAGAAAGAAATCAAAATCCGAAAACCAAAACAGTCATACGCTAGTAATCCAAAAATCAATGAGCAAACCAACAACCAAGAAACGAGCAGAGCTCCTGAGGTGTCTTGCTGTCCATCTTTTCAGCGCCCGGAACAGGAAGCCATCGCAGCTGGGAGGCGTGGTCAGGTCCAGGGAGGAGCCAAAGAGGCAGCAGGCGAATGGCCAGTGGGCAGGGCGTCCGACGAACGTACACAGAACGTTCCTGAAAACTTATGGCACGTAACAGGGCGGACTGATCCACACAGCTTCTCTCAACAAACAGGGTTTCATTAAACAGATCATAAAGGGAGAACTGGAAAAATAAAGGGACCACAAGGGGGCAAAACAAGTATGTAAGAACAAGAACTAAATTATAACTAAACACTAAAAATATAACTAAGAAAATACAGGCAGTAAGACACATCAGGACCAAACAAGGAACAAATCACACCAGCCTCAAACCCAGACCAATAATGGGGGATATGCTTAAGAACCGCACAGTTTCCAGGGAAACAAGATACACACATTACAGACTGAACCTCACAAGACTCAGGAAACACCACAGAAAGGATGACCAGTAACCCCAGCTGGCCAAACAGGATATCTGACCAACTGAAGGGGCAAGACAGTGGCCAATCCTGACGGTTATTCTTAGATGCATTTCAAAGTGTAATGTTGCGTCATTGTGCTGCTGACGTGATTGTATGAATCATTGTTCTCTTTGGACCTCGACCAATGAGGTGACACAGTAGCAGAACTGCATTCCAAGGTGATTCTAGTCAAAACAACAGACTAGCTGCAATAGAATTTTAATATAAAGACAGACAGTGAGCCACGCATGATAACGTTTGTCAAGCATATTGTGGAGTTCACCCCATCTCAATATTTATGGGGACTTAAGATGAAGCAACTTTATCAGCCTGTGATGTTGTTACAGTGTTCCTTGTTTCTTCTGTTTTTGCACGTTTGTCACCTTCAATCATTTCAGATCTTCAAAGAAAAATGTATATAATTCAAAGACACAAAGTTGAGAGTCAGCAGAGATATCCCACCATTCGACGTTTGAGCATGACCCTTATGTCTCCAGCTACTCCAGGGACTGACTGACCCTGACCCTCAAAACAGAATGTATATGTAGCTTTGGATAAAAGTTTCCTGTTACATCATGGTGTAAAATTAACACAGGTTTAATCAATAAGAACATTGCAGTTGATGCTGATAAAGGTGGCACAACCACTTATTAAGTTCTGGGGGGACATTATTAATTCAAATAGGTAACATAAATGTTACTTTTTTCACTCAATAAATGGAATGACCATGCAGTTAATATCAGTGTTTTGTGTTTGCTCATGATCATTGTCTTATATTACATTTTACGTAAAGTCCTGAAACCATTTAGTACAAGAAATGTGCAAAAAAAAATGCAACTCGGCTCCAATATTGTATTGCGATTCTATGTTTTTCTCAGTTTGATTTTTATCATGGTATTTTTATCTGTCTTTCTGAACACTTCATATATAGGAAGTAATGTGGCGTTACATTGTGTCAAAAGTGTCATGACAGTAACGTGTTGCTGAATCCCGTAAAGACGGACTTTTATGTATGGGGCGTTGGCTGCAGATAACTGTGAGTCAACTGTGTTCATGGAACAACGCTGTATATTTACAGTGCCGCGCAGGCTTTCGGGAGAGAACTTTTTCTATTTCTATTTGTTTAAATACGCCATCTTGAAAATAACCACATGTGTCCATTTGTGAGAGTGTCTGCACATTGGTTGACGTAAGAGGGTAATATATTTTAATAATCCAGCTCCTTCAGGCTTTTTTCCTGACACTTAATTGGTGCACATATTTCAGATTAGCACCTACTATATTAATGTAACTTTAAAAACAATGAACAAAACTTTCAGATAACTACGTATTGAAAATACGTAAGCAGGTCTAAAATTTTAACGTGTGATGTGACAGGGTATTTTTATGTGTGTGTGTGTGTGTGGGGGGGGGGGGTTTATTTTATATGGGCTATTCTTTGGAACATAGGATTTCGTAAATTATTTTTCTATATATTTTATCTTTCGGTATTAAACAAGACAAAAGTCAGAAACCGGAATAATTTAACAAAGAATTAGAATGCACGGCAATTGCGTTACATAATTCATTAACATTTGTACGAGATTAAAATCAATTGAAAACGTGGTTACGTGCATAAAGTTATGACGAGCAACAAAGAAACGCGGATGAGAAATATGTTAAAAGACATCGAATGTTTGAAATTCCTGTGGCCAGAGTATCATGTACTGGCTTTATACGTGGTATATAGTGTGGGGAGAAATCAGGAGAGACATTCAATACAGACTGACTGGTATCTCCGTTTAACGCAATGGCATTTAGGACCTGTGTGCTTTTTGTGACGGCTCTAAGTCTACTGGAAAGAGGTAAGTGCTGTGCATTTAGAACAACCGAGCATTTGTGTTTCAGTGTCGCTTGATCTTTAAAAATGTTTATTTTGAGACTACAAAAAAGTTTTGAAATTTATTTTAAATTATATTTATTGTTTTACGCTTGCTTATACTGTTTTAAAATGCAATATTATGACTGGCTTTTCGTGCTGTAAAAAATTTGCATTTTCAAAAAAATCGTTTTAGAATATAATTAGGTTCACAAGACGTATTGGCGATGATATCAGTCGCAACAGAATTGTATATATATTTTAGAATGGTTTCTGAACAAAGTAAAAATTATTGGGGCTACTAGAACAATAATTTATTAACTTGACACTTCTTAAAGTAGCTAATTACATAATAGATGAGAAAACAGGTAAAATTTTAAAATTGCCTCAGTTTGAAACAAAATGCTTAAATAATGAAAAAAAATCACGTAATTGTGTGCTACTGCAACATATTTCTCCTATATCGACATTCTGCATGTATGCAGGACGTTCCAAAACACTGGGCAGAATAGTGTCGTTATTCTCATTCTCACATTATGTAACATTAAACATTATGTAGGCTACCACGTGGCCTCATCTAATAATTATCATTTATCCTAAGTTAACAAGCAAAATACTATTTAATCTACATTAGAGCTATAATGACACAGTGGCTTTCGGGAGAGCCCCGTCTTCCGCTGTGCACCATGACATTGCAAAATACATACACGCGTATACATATAAGTGCGCATCAGCGTGGTCAGTAAAAGGGTTACTGTGAAAAAAAATTGTGCTGTTGCTACTGCAGGCAGTTAATTCCCTCAATAACATTTCATATGGGACCAATTACAGCAACAAAAAATCACGCAAGAAGTTTAATAGCCTAATCAGAGCAAATAAAAAGCAATCACAAAGCAGAGGGACACAAGTAACATCTTTCTGCTTCTCAGATGCAATATCATTTGTCGGTTGTGCCAGCAAGCTAAATGCAAAATATTTATTGATAACATTTCATAAAACACACATTTGTACATGTATTTTATGGATGTGAACTATTCCTGTGTCCCCAAATAACACATAAGCACCTAAATGATATTATGACATTGTTAACTGATCAAGATTTATCACCCGAATTTGATACACCAGTGAAAGTCTATCAAACCTTTTTTAGCTACTTTCATGGAATACCCACCAGGGTGCTGTTCCACGAAGCGAGCGTATAAGCCTAGCTTGAGTTAGCCTAACAGTTCAGTTCTGGCTCATCGAGTTCCCCGAACAAAGTTCAGGTGTATTTTATCTCCGCTAATTCAACCCAAGCTTGACAAGCGAGGCTCGTGCGCCTCCACGCGATATAAAATGCAGCCTTGTTAATCGATGCTGGATACGTAAGAATGAAAGGAAAGGAAAGAACTGCGTTTCCCTCCCAAGCGGAGCATGAATTACTGCAAGCTTATCAGGACTACAAAGACTCAATTTTATTACAAAATTCATTAAAGCCCACATTGCATCGTAAAATTTTGCCACCAAAAAGAGAGCTGCGGCTGCTGCAACCGGTGGGGGCCCACCTCCAGCAGCCTGTACCCCAGCCGAGGTGATGGCC